>OVBW01000068.1:0-54167 GCA_900406355.1 Erysimum pusillum | reverse complement strand
GTGTGATCAAACTCTGTTAATGGGAGATGTGATGACCTGAAGTTTCCCCACTCCATATTTATAACCATTTCTCCTGATTTTGGAAGCGGACCATGCCATTTGGGGATCGCCGTTGCACGCTCAACATAGGCTGCGTTTGTCCCGGTGCCTAAAATAACAGCGGCAGCAACATCCGGGTTATAGTACCTACCGCCGGCTAGTGTTCCAACAGTATCATTAACCTGAAAAGCAGAAAAACAAATCAACAAACATATGAACAAAGCAATTAACTCAGGAGCATAAGGAGATAACTCACAAGTGCTGCAATTCGCATGTCAAGACCAACTCTTCCCATGGCATTCTTAAGTGCTTCAACAACATCTTCTCCAACCTATGCAACGATTAAACCAAGATCAGGGTAAAGGCGAAACTAATCGTTTTAAGAGAGATAGTTGAAGGGAATCGAGCTTAACTGCTTCTTCGATGGAAAAGCCTTTTGTCCATTTGATGAGACTACCAGAGGATAAAGATGTCTGCCTAACCGGGAACGAGAAAGTGAAACCTAATTCCCTCTGTCTACCTTCCGGGAGATGAAAGTCTTCGCCTTCTGTGGCGACAAACTTTGCAAGGGCCTCAGCGATAAAATTGAATAACTCCTGAATCCATCAGAACAACACCAAAATATCTTCTTACATATACAGATCATCGTAGACTAACATGACAAATTTTTATAACAGACTTAGAACAGAAACTGACATCTGAACCACCAGTCATCAAATGAGGAGGAATCGAAACTTCTTCAAATTCTTGTTTAACAACACGGTCTTGTTTCCCACCAAGAAGCACACGCATGACACGGAAGTTTGTTCCGCCTAGATCCAATGCATAAAAGAGACCCTTTTCATCACTGTTATATCAATGGTAAAGGTTAGACAGATTCTCTTGACCTAGAAAACTTGAAACTAGACGCATCAACTAACAAGATCAAGGCGAAAACGAAATCGCAACAAACGTTCAACAAAAGTTGAAGAAATTGCCTTTTACAAACGTAACATAATCAATGCCATCATTGATCAGAATTTTGTGAAGACTAATCTTATCACAAACATAGACAAAAGGGATGNCTTAATGTATGAATTCAACGTTAAAGAGGTAAAAAAGAACATAATAGAGCTAAAATCAAACTCTAAATCCATGAAAACAAATCAGCAAAATCAAGCTTCGATTGAGTAATACAACAAAACTTATTAAAAGATGAGGTATGATTCAGTGGAACATGATCTGGATTCCAAAAGATTCACAATTCTATCTAATCGATCAATCTGACCACAAACGAGACAAAACAGAGACAACATAAATCGTTACGAGACAATGTAATTGAATCTCAAAATCAGGAACTCATTCCGTAGAATTATCCATATTCCTCAATCAAAAACATTGAATAGATTGAAGATTTCAATAAAAAGATTCCGAATTTTGAGAATCATCGATCGAATTAGAAAACATACCCAGAAGGAAGATTATCAACGTAGCTGATAAGCATCTTGAGTTTGCTACCACCGTCGGATGCAAGACCAGCGTGCATCTCAACGGTCATAGCATCAGCCACTTGTCTCAGCTTCGAGATCGGAGTCGCACAATCTTCCTCAAAAGCTTTAAGGATCGCCAAAACACGTCCCCACTTCCCAGAACTCTGCATCCGTCGTCGAACCACCAAAACAGCCACCGCACAAACCGCCGCCGTGCATACAACCGTCGCTCCAACAGCTACTTTACCCATGTCGCCGATTTGGGAATCAAACAAACGAATCTAAAGAACGGAATTTTTGAGGATCCGATCGCAAAAAGTAACGATTAACAAATGGCTAAAAGTGAAAACCCAGAAATAGGAAAATAAATCAAAATTTGGAGTGAATTGAGGAAAATTAGAAACCTAAAATGGATCTAATTCCGATCTACTCGACGAGCTTGGTGGTTCGTGAAAACAGTGTAGGAAACCACGTAAGCGAGCTCGCTCTCGTCTTTGTCCGTAAAGTATGGGAAACAAAAAAAAAAAAACTCTGATGTGGTAATAGANGGAAAATTAGAAACCTAAAATGGATCTAATTCCGATCTACTCGACGAGCTTGGTGGTTCGTAAAAACAGTGTAGGAAACCACGTAAGCGAGCTCGCTCTCGTCTTTGTCCGTAAAGTATGGGAAACAAAAAAAATAAACTCTGATGTGGTAATAGATAATATTTTGTTGTAATTACGAAATTATCCCTTTTGTCTAATTTGGTTTGGTTTTTATCCTTTTCTCCACCTAAGTTTCTGGTACAACCAATCATTCTGTAACCTAATCAACCACAAGATAAAATACATTCTTTTTTTCTTCTTTTTCCTGTTAAATTTGATATCTAACAGTTCATAATTAAGTAACGACACTTTTTATTAATATTTTGCAATACTTTTATACAAATTCTATTTTTTTTCTAAATTAACTACGAAATTTCTTGTTTTTCTTTAACATAGAGAACAGTATTAAGAATCTATTTTGTATTGTTGTATCTTTTACAAAAAATTATAAGTGTTTAATCACAAAAGATAATGACTCCAAATAACGTAAAAAAGTAGATAAACAATGTTTTAAAAAAAATAACTAAAGCGAAGAAAAATTACAGACAAATACGATTGGATTTATCATCCACTTATCCATATATGCGATTGGATTTATCATCCACTTCTTTTTAAGATAAAAAAATATTGATGCAAAATCACCGAAAAAAATATATACCAATAGAAACTATAGTTTGGTCTCAGTTATGTTTATAGCCTACTTGCGTCCTAAGACCTTTTTGGGCCGGTCCATAATGTCACCTTATTGTTTAAACTTTTGAAAGTTGGTCCTGTCCATTCACCCAAATAGACACTATTGGACCTTCTAAAATAAAATTCATGCCAAGCCCATTATTAATAAAGCAAATTTACAACCAAATTTTGCTATGAAAAAAGGCCGTCAAATTTGGTTAATATAGTTTACACTATATACGTTTTGAAAATGTTACTAAATTATTTTACTAGATGTCTTTTAAATCTTAATTTTGATGTTTTAATAGTTCTGCATTAAATGGAATTATAAAGTAGTACTTCTTTTTCTTGACAAAAAGTAATAAACCATCATACAGTATTGTATTGGAATATGACCGTGTGGNCACAAAAGATAATGACTCCAAATAACGTAAAAAAGTAGATAAACAATGTTTTTAAAAAAAATAACTAAAGCGAAGAAAAATTACAGACAAATACGATTGGATTTATCATCCACTTATCCATATATGCGATTGGATTTATCATCCGCTTCTTTTAAAGATAAAAAAAATATTGATGCAAAATCACCCAAAAAAATACCAATAGAAACTAATCAACTATAGTTTGGTCTCAGTTATGTTTTATAGCCTACTTGCGTCCTAAGACCTTTTTGGGCCGGTCCATAATGTCACCTTATTGTTTAAAGTTTCCAAAGTTGGTCCTGTCCATTCACCCAAATAGAAACTATTGGACCTTCTAAAATAAAATTCATGCCAAGCCCATTTATTAATAGAGCAAATTTACAACCAAATTTTGCTATGGAAAAAGGCCGTCTTTGTCCAAAAAACAAAAAAAAGCCGTCAAATTTTGTTAATATGGTTTACACTATATACGTTTTGAAAATGTTACTGTACTAAATTATTTTACTAGATGTCTTTTAAATCTTATATTTTGATGTTTTAATAGTTCTGCATTAAATGGAATTATAAAGTAGTACTACTTTTTCTTGACAAAAAGTAATAAACCATCATACAGTATGGTATTGAAATATGACCGTGTGGGAACTAACAATTTCAGCATCATTAGATTCTCCATTATCTCATTTTAAAAACTCTAATTAATCTCTAAATTGTGCTTAACAATTCCTTAGTACATCAGATAACATTCTTATTTTCCATTACAAGTCAACTCTCAATTATACTTATGAATATCATAATATTTATTATTAGTACTAGTATTTGTCAGATCTTAAGAAAGATACTCCCTCTGTTCCTAATAAATTGATGTTTTGATTTTTAGTTTTGTTCCTAAAAGATTGATTTTCTAGATTAAAAAACTGAAATGATTTTTTTACTTTATGCTTTTTGCCACAAGTCATATAATNCTCCATTATCTCATTTTAAAAACTCTAATTAATCTCTAAATTGTGCTTAACAATTCCTTAGTACATCAGATAACATTCTTATTTTCCATTACAGGTCAACTCTCAATTATACTTATGAATATCATAATATTTATTATTTAGTACTAGTATTTGTCAGATCTTAAGAAAGATAGCTGATAATTAATTTCAACGCACCAGTGGTCCCAATCCAGTTGACCTGTGTTGTGTTGTCTTGTTTTGATTAACCTTTGATTAAGTAAGATCACTATATAAATTTAGATACTCTAGATATCATATAATATTATTATATTTATATNTAGCTGATAATTAATTTCAACGCACCAGTGGTCCCAATCCAGTTGACCTGTGTTGTGTTGTCTTGTTTTGATTAACCTTTGATTAAGTAAGATCACTATATAAATTTAGATACTCTAGATATCATATAATATTATTATATTTACAATTAAAAAGCATGTATCATTACATGAGAGAAAATGCAATTATTTACTACCCCCACACGTTTGCTTTTGACCGATATCTAGGTGGGCAAAAGATGTCTTTGATTATTACCTCATGTTCGATATTTTACGACATCATAAAAAGGCATTTCCTACAGTAAAATGATAGAGAATTAATATCATAATGTATTTGCTTTTCTGTAAGGAAAATTAATCCGAAGGACAAAATGAATTAATTTTTTTTTTTTCAAAANAAAGGCATTTCCTACAGTAAAATGATAGAGAATTAATATCATAATGTATTTGTTTTTCTGTAAGGAAAATTAATCCGAAGGACAAAATGAATTAATTTTTTTTTTCAAATCTGAATTTAATTACAGAATTTAAAATTTATCAGGTTTTAACCGAAATTTTTGAAATTTGAAAGATCAGTGATGATATGTTTGGTAAGTTAAGTATCACAAATTTTGTATTGGAAATAAGATGAAATTTGAAATAATTTAATAATATGTAATTTGAGTTAGTATTATAATATAATAATAGTATATAACATTTGAGTTAATATATTTACAGTATCAATATGCATTTCGTTGGAAACTAATAATATGATGGAATCGAATTTCAATAGTAAAAGTGTAGAGATGAACCATTAACCACTTCATTAGAAACATTTCTCCACCAGACGTAATAGAACTTAATTTTTAAAATATATATTTCATCAATTTAATGTTGACTTTAGTTACTAATATAGTGGTTCGTTATATGTATTAAAGTTATATATAAACTCGAACATTAATCTTCGAACAACAATCAGAGAAGACTAATTATATCGACCCCTCCAAATCTTATCCAGATCTTATTTTCATCATTAACAATGATCGAATCCTTGTATCAAGATATCTGAATATTTAGTTAATTACATTGGCTTCTTTTTTCTTTTTTTATCCGCTGAACATTACTATCTTTAGTATTATTAAAAACAAAATTAGTACTACTACTATTGATATGGTTAGTCAATCTACATAATATTATTATTGCTATCGTGGACGAATTATACAGTCTTTACAATTTCAAATGACGGTTTACTTTAATCGATTATGACACTGTTTGGTTGTCATCACAACGATTAAATATTTTCTATTACATATTATGCACACAAAAAATGACCGGACCGAGACTATTGAATAGCCCTTTCGTTGCTCTACAAAGGCACCTAATTACAAGTGCATTGGTGTGTATAAAACGTTTTTTCCCAACAAAATTGAAAAGCATATCTAATTATCTGTGTGTAAGAAAACAATATATATATATTGACTTCACGGTCACGGACCTTACTTCTCTCTCGCACTTTGAAGATAAAATTTTTACGTTTCTTGTAATTCGTCCATAAACTAGCCAACGAGACATTAGTTCCCAAACTAGCTAGCTACTAGACTATAGTGTACATGATATGTGACTATTTATAAATACATAAAACATGATACAAGTAGCATACCAAAAAAAGTTGAAAACAAATATAGCGTATATATATATGATTAACATGAACCACGAGTTTAACCTGAAAAACGGGTACAAAGAACCTGTGATTGTGTTTTCTATAATGTGATTCATCAAAATTCAAAGTTAATGGAAGACTTTTTTTTAATAACGTATATTTGACTAGCGTTCCAAAATATATTCGAATTCGCGTCAAATAAGACTGACGCAGATTTGAAAGAGCATTGCATTATATATATTAACTTGCTCTATATATTATGTACAGTACACATAATATTCTCGAACTAGGAAAATTATCATAATTAAATTACCATAGAAAAATGAAGCTTGTTTGCTCATCTCAAGACCGACGAGGCGCCACGAACGATTCCCACTAAAACACACTGTCAAAATNATTCGCGTCAAATAAGACTGACGCAGATTTGAAAGAGCATTGCATTATATATTTTAACTTGCTCTATATATTATGTACAGTACACATAATATTCTCGAACTAGGAAAATTATCATAATTAAATTACCATAAAAAAATGAAGCTTGTTTGCTCATCTCAAGACCGACGAGGCGCCACGAACGATTCCCACTAAAACACACTGTCAAAATAAAAGAGAGAGGAAAATTGAGCTTTAATTTGTTTTAAGATACTGCAAAAATGAGACGAAATCCATAGCCAGGTAGGACCGGACATATTTGTTACTGAATCATCGCTCCACATTAATAAATGGGTTGTTTATTCATATGATTGCATTAGTGAGTCAAACTTTATGGCTTTAAACTCATTGCTGATTCATCTTTGAAAATAAAAAAATGCGGAAAAGACGCACCTTTAGGCCCATGTTTTCACATTTTGTTGATTGTATTTTTCAAAATGTTATTTGCGTCCAAGTTTAATATGTAGGATTCTGTATTTTTTTAGTGGTAATTCTAGAAAACGTTAATTTAAAAGTTAGATTTACTATTGTTCGTTGTAGAATTTATTTAAAATTTGTAATTTGGATTAAGGCTAAAAGTTAGTGAAAGTTGAAATAATATCGAAAAAGGAAATAAAAACCAAAAAAAAAAAAATATATATCGAAAAAGGAAAGGAGTTATAGAATTTCCGGTAGCCAATAATCNTGGCTTTAAACTCATTGCTGATTCATCTTTGAAAATAAAAAAATGCGGAAAAAGACGCACTTTTAGGCCTTATTTTCACATTTTGTTGATTGTATTTTTCAAATGTTATTTGCGTCCACGTTTAATATGTAGGATTCTGTATTTTTGAGTGGTAATTCTAGAAAACGTTAATTTAAAAGTTAGAGTTACTATTGTTCGTTGTAGAGTTTATTTAAAATTTGTAATTTGGATTAAGGCTAAAAGTTAGTGAAAGTTGAAATAATATCGAAAAATGAAAGGAGTTATAGAATTTCCGGTAGCCAATAATCCCCGNGCCAATAATCAGCCGGATAATCTCTCGAGCCGTCAAAATAAAGACACGTGTGAATATTAGCCTCACGTGTCACATAGTCAACGGTAAGTAGCTTAATTAAACAGCAGAGCTAAATAAACAAAACAGCACAGCTAATATCGTATTAGTCCCATGTGCGGTCCTCATGCAATTTAAATTAATTACATTATTTTAAAGTTAATGTTTGGGAAAAAGCCTAATTAGTGACCAGAAGGAGCAGAGAAGAGCGTGGAACGCACGTGTGAGATGGCCGAGCGTGTGGGTTCCAGTTTTTCTCTTCATCTTTTTCTATTTAAATTTATCGCTTTTCCCTCTCAAAATGCTTCTATTTATGGAATCATATGATATGTACTTTTTTCCTTATTGGAAGTCTATATATGGTGGTAAGAAAAAAAAGTGTATAAATATGTTTTCCATATATATATTTATATACATTTGTGTCAGTGTCCGCATGTGTGCATATTATGATTCAACTTGAAGATCAAATCTAGATCGGAAATAAACAAGATTAAATCGTTTTTTTTTTTAATTATTACAACATCATTGGGATAAACCTCGAATCATATTTCTTTAGAAAATTCGTAACGTTCCTAGCGGTTCAGTCAAAACTGTTGTACGGTTAAATAGTACTGTATAACTTTTCAAAACAATCGTTAACAAAGAAAAAATTCAAAACAAATGAGCTAGAGTATTAAAATCCAATTATACTTCTAAATTAACATTTTGATCCACGTGCGTAACTCTACGGCTAGCTTAATTTATACTTACCCGAGTAATTAGGTTTTGTTATAAAATCAATTAATAAAACGCGTAGAAAATACAAACCTTAGTAAAAAAACAATTTTTGTTCCTAATATATT
Source organism: Erysimum pusillum (assembly GCA_900406355.1). Taxonomy (NCBI): domain Eukaryota; kingdom Viridiplantae; phylum Streptophyta; class Magnoliopsida; order Brassicales; family Brassicaceae; genus Erysimum; species Erysimum pusillum. The sequence goes on along the minus strand of OVBW01000068.1, from coordinate 45,755 downwards.
CGCAAATTAGTATAAAACAAAATGATATTTTTGCTGCATTGGTTTGGGTTGGATTCGTGTGGACGATGAGCTGTGTGTACAATAGGAAGTAGCTGGCTACTTACGTGTATTAACAACTTGATACTTTCTTCTTTCACTTTTTACTTTTACGTAACCCCCATGCATCACGTGCTTAATGACTCGATTTTGTTCCTCTTTGTTTCCCAATTTGGTCAATCATTTTTTCATGTCATTATGCTATATCTTGAGATCATGATTCATGAATATACTTTAGTTTTTGTAAACAGAAATACAGACTTTTAAAGTTTGAATGTGGGATTTATTTTATATGATGTGACTCATCAAAATGTTAAAATTTTGACGATGAGATAGTACGTAACAAGATGAGCTTGTACCTAAAACAACCTTTTTAGCAAACTTAACAAAAAAGATAACAATAGTTAACAAAAAGTCAATAATTTTTGAGTATTTTCCAAAATCATTTTGTTCATTCATTAGATGAAACCACTTATAACTGGTATTACACAAGATGTATATGTAATATACATGTAGTTATGTTTAGATAGCTAAATAATAGATTAACATCTTTTATATGAGGCTGCTTAATGCATAAGTGGATTGTATATACACGCATTCTTGATTTAAATACACACATCTATGCATCTGTGTAATTGTATATACAGAAAAGGCAACTTTTGCGACCAACCAAACACATGTTGTTAAATGCTGGTACTTTTAAAAAGTACAGTTCTTTACCTGATCTGTCAAGTTTCAACTGAAAAAATACTGTTAAATAATAATTAATTCCTTATTAACTAAACTACTTCGAATATTTTACGTTTCTTTATGATTATTCCTTCGTTAAACCATACATTATATATTTATTTATTATTTGAATAGAAAATCATTTCTACCTTTTTCAAATCTGTCTTTCTTTTCCAGATTTGGAAAAGTTTTGTTCGGATGGGTGAGACCAAAAATGGTGTTTAGCCGAGTCATTTTCCAATATCTTTTCAGTAGTCTATATGCATCACCGACCGAACTAATTATTAAATTCATTTGCTGATAATTTTGATTTATTTCTATTAATTACTCTGTATTCAATATTATAATGAATTCATATTCTTACCCTCTCGTGCAGGTATTGGTTGGATTTATCAAGATACACAGCTAGTAAAACTATATAATTTGTATAAAAAAAGGGAAAAGTTTCTGTATGGTGAAGTTTGTCTATGGACTTTTTTTTTTTTGTAAAAGTTTTGTTTATGGGCTTAAGAACAAGAATTTATGATATTGTAGGGAAAATAACCATTGTTGTGAAAATATAGTGTATATACATGTACCAACACATTAACTATACTTATTTATCTATTAACCGCACATGGAGATCTTGTTTCATATTTTTTTTTCAAAGTCTGAAATTAATATTAGAGTTTGGCCTGGGTCATTTATCTATGGTGGACTCCAGATAATTTTTTACTAAAACTTTTCTTCGCTATCCGAATTAATCGGGCGTTTCACTAAAATTCAGATATCCAGTGTTAAAAATTTATATTCATAAACAACCATTTATTTGACAAAAAAAATGTATACATAATCCATATATTGGTTGCATTTTGTTGATCGAAGTATATACAATTCAATATAATTTTGTGCATTTTTATCACTTTAGTATTCACATGGTTGCAGATGTTGAGTTAGCATGGGTTATATATAAAGAGCCAAAAGCACAATGAAAACACATAACTTAATTAAGCTTATCATTCCAATCGAAGCCCATCCGTTATATACACATAAGGTGCATATATACATAAACAAATCGGATGTATATAAATAAAATGGAGTATATAATTTAATATGTATATATCTAAATATATGTTAAAGCCTAATTTATATATTGCTACAAAACCATATTTAAAATCTTGTGAACAGTTTGTACCATGTTTTGTAAAGTGGGGAATAAGATAGGTATATGGTTTTGAGATGTGTTATATTTTAAGTTATCTACGAAAGACTATAAGTGTCTAAAAATGGAATAATGGGCACATGCATAAGTTGTGGAGATCGAAAAGGATCCACTACATACTTACTTTATCATTTAATTCGATCTATGTATATGCATTCACAAATCCCCATTATTGTTATACAAAGCTGCTTGTTGCAAAATTTAACCTGTAAAGGGATCCAAATATCGTTTTTGTGTGTGTATATCCGGAGATATACGTACGTGGTGGTGAGGCAGACAGAGAGTCTTTATGCGAGTGAAGTTGTCATCACTTGCGAAATTATATATTTTCTCAGGGTCGAATTAATTTCCGAGCGTCAAATTATTTTTGTAATTTTGTTGAATAGAGATTCTACTGTTCTTTTGTTTGGTTTTTTCTTATATTTTCTTCTTATGATCTTATCTCTTTTTCTGAATCTCTTATAATATTTTTAAAATAATTGTTGAATTTTTTAACGTGTTGAAATTTTATCCTTTTTATGAATCTCTTATAATATTTTTAAAATAGTCTTTGAATTTTTGAACGTGTTGATTTTTTTTTGCCTACTTTAATTATTAGACATTTTTTTTTTGCGCCATATACAGGTTACAATAATAGTTTTGCGCAGTTACCGTAAATCAAAATTAAAATTGATTATATAGGTATTTTCAAAAATACTCATTTTAGTGTGACATTTTTAAAAATCTTTCACCTATATATTCTCAAAAATATCTTTCACTAAATCAAATTTTTTTTATAAGGTTCTATACAGTTTATAAGTTAATTATGGATGAAAACTACTTGTTTGAGATACTTGTTTGAGACTCAATCCAAGTATTTATAAGTTTTATAAAGTTTAAAAAGATATTTTATAAGGTTTAATAAAAGTATTTATAAAGCTTTATACATGTATAAATGTAGTTAGTGTATACTTATATAAGATTCCATATGTATTTAGGTAAATATCAGATTCTACGTCTATTTTTGATTAAAAAATTAAAAAATATTTTTGTAAAGTAGTATTGGAGAAAAACATTTTTTAACAAATTTTCTTGATTATATGAATTCTATGGACATATATATAAAATAAAACCATTGATTATTATGTCGCTAGAGTCTTAAAAACTCTTAGATCTGTAGCTGTGTATAGAGAGTTTTCAACTTGTGTCTTCTACAACTAGTACCTTTCCCTTTCTAGTTTCTACTATCAATGAAAAAGCCAACCACTAAAAACATTAGTTTTTTCTATTGCAGTGCCTAATACTACTATTTATTGGTCATCAAGTAAAGCTCTTTATAAACCACCATTGCCTAAAAAGTATTTAGAATAGGTGGATAATATTATATATATTGTCCTTTCACGGATACAAAAACTTTTATGTTTCTTGGAATCACAATATCACTTGTTTTAAAACAATTGGGTATCTCACATATATCAATCAATCATAAACAAACAAACGATATATTAGGCATGGTGATTTTGTTAATCGCAGGTTAAATTATTGTATTAACTGATTGGCAGAAATACATCTTGAAAGATTGTAAATTTTTTACAAGAATCGTTAGATTGTCTTCTATATATGGTCAACGTCAAATTGTTTTATAGGGTGTGTTTTATCCGCAACAACTCAATTCCAAAATATCACACAAACACCCATTTGTTGGAATGATTTAATAGTTCATCTCTCCTTTCAACTATAAAGTCCACATCCGCAAGATTTTTTCTCTCATACATGATAAGTGAATTATTTTCATCCTATTCTTAAACCAACAAAAACAAAACATGGCATCCACAATGATAGATTATCTCAAGTTAAAATGAAAACTCTAACTAAAGATCTAAATTTTATAGATTCACATCGCTAATATGATGTTTATTGTAACGTCAAAACCATAAAACAGTTATTTTAAAAATAAAATTTGGTAATAAAACAAGTTACTTAGACAATTCCAAAAAATATTATGAGAACATGTTGATATTATCCTTGATTACGTAGATATCACGTGATCTCCATCTTTGTAATTTCTCAACAGAATATAATGTTTACCTGTACAGTATTTTATGTGCCTTAGACGACTAGTAAAACTCCTCCCTTTGTTACGTCTCTTTCAAACCAATTCATACAATTAATCTATCTATTTTCAACCCAATATATGTATGGCATAGTGCCGTTGAATATTTATCGAAACTAGTGTTCTATATGCGTTCCTCTTCTTCGAAATATTTAAAACCGAACTAATTAAATATTAGAATTTCAAGTTACTACTACCACATAAAATCCGCAGCGATAATAGCACACATGAGGAAATTTAAAAGGTCCCTATATAGGCCTTTTAACTAGCTACTCATAGTGTAGAAACTAAGCTTTAAAAGTCAAATGAAAATATCCAAATCGCACCAGAAAAAAAAAAAACAAAAACCAAGAGAAATAGTAGTAACACAACATATTAAATTATAAATGACATCATACAAAGAAGAAGAGAAAGCGTAATGATGTAAATACATGAATTAAACCCAAATACATCGACATTTATGAACAATGGTCCGTGGAGGACCCGCAAGAGGAGAAGAGATTGTGGTGGTTCGTATAAAAAGGATCATAACCGTAGGATCTCGTACAAAAATACAAGATCGTACGGCTATGAGGAGAGGGAAAAACATGTGATGTATCATGTATCCAAAGTGGGACCTAGAGATAATCGAAACGGCGCCGTACAGAGGGAACGGAGGGAGGACTTTCTCCGTAATAGAAACAGAGAAAAAGTGTAAGCCTCGGAGATGTATGTGTGTGCGTGGTCCCGACAGAGAGAGAGCTGACACAATTAGTCACTTGTCAGTTCAGAATCGTCAGTTGTCAGAATTGACCCTAATTTAAGCAAAAAGCTCCATTTATCGCTAAACCACCAGTTTTTAAATATTTTTCCCTCTCTTTGATTAATAGCTATATATTTTACGTAAGATATGGTACGGTAAAAAAACTGTAAGTTACTGCATAGATTTTTCCGAATAATAGATGACCATATACTTTAGTGTGGCGACACATATACTCTTGTAAAAGGGGTGATTAATTAACAAATGTGCAGTCGTAGAAAAAACAAAATATATCTAGAGGTTTCTCTGTATTATTTCAGGAGTTTCAGACAAGAGATGCAAACAGACAGTTTTCATCGGTGAATGTTTTCCACCAGTCTGTGCTAATGACGATAGAAGTAAACCGCTATAAATCCATTTTTCTATAGAAAATGTATAAAATCGATAAACTTTCGTTAATCAACATGTTTTATTTACTAATTTCATTGAGAATCATCAATACGTCACTTACGCTATGAATATTTTGTACTTGTTAAATAGGTTTTGATTTTTTCTTTTTTGTTTATAAGTTTTTGGTTTTCAATTTTTTATTTCTATTTTGATTTCTTTCAGAAATACGAATGGCTATTTGTTAAGTTTCTATCAATTTTTATTAATGAAGTTGGATAGTATGAGTTTTCAAAGAGAAACAAAGATTATTGTAGTTTAGGATAGTATCAAGATTATTTTTTATATTATTTGAATGGATAAAAGCCTGACTAATACTCATTATACAGAGTAATGCGAGTTATTGGAGTCAACTCTGATAAAACTTTTTTTTGTAAATATATACCATTAACCATTTAATTACAAATATTTTTCGATAATTTATTTATTTATATATTATTTTGTTTACATTTGGTCTATGGAGAAATCAAACAAGCAAGAGCAAGAAAAATGAACATATAAATTAGAAGAAGATAAAAACAACAAATCAAAATGAAAAAAACTGTAAACAGTAGACGGAAATCCGAAAACACTGCTATTCAAGATATGAATGTTTGAATGAGGAGTCGGTCCATAGATTTAAGCACTATAGTCTAAGAAGCCAGCCAATCTTATCTCATGACTCACATAAAAGAAAATGGATATACAAATCATTTGGGAAGAAAGATCTAGACAAACTTTGAAAGGATAAATGTTAAATAAAATTGCATGAGAGAGAGGGCACATGTCCCCTTTTAGCCTTCTGTTCTTGAAAGGGAAGCCAAAATAGTTTCACTTCTGTATTTTCTCAGCCACTGCTCTTATTTTGGGACCTCCCTACAAATAAGTAATTTTTTTTATATATTAGATGTGTCAATTTCTGTATTTCGTTCTCGTTTTAAAAATTTATGATATATATATATATATATTATTTTTAAGAGCGAAAAAGTAGAATTTCCAGATTCCAGCTGTGAATTTAACCCTTTCTCGATCGAAAGTCTATTTTGGCTTTTGTTCTGTGACCATCCTCTCGCGACGTCATCGTTTTCATATCCATGCAAAATATTTTGAAGATAATATATCTCTATCCCCACTTTTCATTGATTATATCTACCTTATATATACACATTTCTATGTTTTTTTCTTATCGAAACATTTTTTTTGTTTTAAAAGAATAAAATACAAACAAATATACAGTTAAATCATCGGGTCCATTCCAAGGAACAAAGTCTTTATTATTACTTTCACATCATGTACGATTATTTAAAAATTTTCCTTATTATTGCTGTTGCTGCTGCAATATTAATTGATTTTGATGATTGTCTGCATCATAATGAATATTAAAACTGGGGAAACCATATACTATACCATTTGTACTATATGTCTCACTTTCAACATTAAATCTTGATAAAGGAATTGGTGGAATAATATGTTCTTTCATATAAATTGTCCCCTACCAAAAAGTATATACTATAATGCATGACCAATAATGATGGATTACGTATAGGCCCATCGTCGAAAGTCGAAACCAAACTTCTCCTTCAATGTATTTTATATTTACTGAAAGTTTTCATAAATATACAAGTTTTTAACCGGATTTAACCCTAGATTTTTACAGCTGCTCTACTACTATTGCATTGGTAAGTTTAACTGCAGTGTGAACCTTTGAAATACATTTTTTATTTGACTACTTAAATTGTTTAATTAGTTAATGCATCATATATTAATCTCGTTGTAATACATGTGATATGTGTATAAATGGTTTATATTTAATGGAGGATAAATTTCTATTGGAGCAAAATATATATAAGAGGGAAAANAAAAAAAAAAAATTTTTTTTTTTTTTTAAAAAAAAAAAAAAAAAAAAAAACAGAAATGAATTATTTTTGAAACAATTATTGGAACGTTTCAATATGAAAGTTAGAAGGGGGAATATTTTTAAAAATCAGAGGCTTACTAGGGCGAGGCCCCCTCTATGTCGCGAAAGCTCACAGGAGCCTTACTTATTTTATCTCTTTGCTTCAAATCTTATCGACGGAAAACTTTTATAACCCACAAAATGATTGAGAATAAATCACAAACCAATATATACTGTCATTTCACAAACTTTTATCTGCGATTGTTTTACAAAACTTATCTAATAATATACTGTCATTTCATGTTATTAAAATCTAAAAATGAAATGGCACTAATTAGTTTAATCTGAAAGACTTAACCCATACCACACGATTTTATATCTGCATAGAAATTGACATGACATCTACCATAATATTTGTAAAACCTGGTTTCATACACTACATAATTACTATTTACTCTTCTATATTATCATATCAATTTATGTAATAGCAACACCCAACTGCATCTACAAAGAATAACATTTTGCAATTGTCAACATTACTACAAAAGTACAAATCTAGATGTATTTATCATTCGTCTATACGAAAGTTATATATTTTCATTTAATATATTGGTTGGAAGGTTATTTACTATTTAGTCAAAGAAAAGCCATTAATAGCTGGAGATTTGAACTCCTTCGTCATGTTTCTTAATTTACAAACAATTAGGAAGTAATAAATCCAGGACTTAAGTTGCTGTTTAAATCTAATTTGTTCACCGGAGGGGGACAACCATGAAATAACGGTTAAATTAATTACTACTAACCATGGGTTTCAAGCTTTGGTTAAAGAGAGTCAAATGAAACATTAATATTAGTGTTGGGTCTTTAATTATTATAAATATTATTAATTATAGCTCTCACTAAATCACCTGTTCGCATTCAAGTTTTGATAAGATTGATTTTTCGTTAAGTTTTGGTTTAAGCTGTAAAACAATGGAAGCGACGCTACAATTATTTGGCTCATGTGGTGTATTTGGTTTTGGTTTGGATTATAATTTATTAATTTTCCTAAAAGTGTAAATGTATTCTGTTTCAAAACAGTACAGTATTGTTTCTATATTTTCACCCCAAACTTTTATATATATATATTTCTAATCAAGTCTTAATTTTAATATACTAAGCACTATATTGATTTATAAATCTATTAAAATATAGTATATTTAACAGAAATAAAATTATATTTTTAATAAAATTATAGAAAAATGAAAATAATTTAAAAAAAAAAATCTTGTGAAGCATAAAAGTTAACACATTAAAAATAAATTCAAAAATAAAAGAGTATCTATGAATATAAATGCACAATTTTTTCGTGCCAAATGGTTGTTTGAAAAAGATTCGAGATTTCACGTGTAATGAACTTGTATGATATGTGTTTATCGAAATCTACTTACCTTAAATTATTTAGACGTTACGATGAACTGCTTTTTAAATAAAAGATGTATAGAAATTGACATTGGTGTTGTCTGGATTTTTGTTTTTTTTTTTTTGGTTTAAGTTTTTCAAATATTCATCAAGACATTAAGCACCAATTTGGAAAAATAAATAACTAGCTTGGATTAGTATACATACATGTATCTGCCAAACAGTCTTAGTATACATCTGACCAAGGAATATTAGAAATTCATATAAGTCAAACTAACAATTTTTGATGAGATTTGAATAATAAAAAAGTTACCATATATTTGATGAAATTGATTTTTTTTTCTTGAACTAGTAGTTTTTCTAAAATTTTGGATTTGATACGTATATTCTTATAGATTGCTAATACGTATCGAATACAGCATCTTTATGTATGGTCCACCAGTAAATTATATTGGGTAAGTAATTGATTTAGTTTATATTTTTCCATCTTATGTGACAAAATCAGTCATGTATGCAAAAAATATGATACATTGTCAATTTACTACTAATGTATTATCCATAAAAGTGACTCCCAAAAAATTATTAAATAAACAGAAAAATAAAAGTAGCTTAGATTCTTTTTTCATGAAAGTTTTTTAAAAATAAAAATGAAGAAAAAATAAGACTGCCAACTCCTTTATTAAGATGGTAAGAGAGAGCTCTGAGATGAGAGAAGAAGCACCAAAAAAATTCATATCTCTCTTTCATTCAATATTCTCACTTCTTAAAAAACCTCTGAGAGTCATCAGAGAGCTCTTCACGAGAGAACTCTTTTCTCTTTCCCATAAAATATCAAATCTTTTCTTCATCACCACCGTCATGTGTAACCCATCAACAACAACAACAACCACCGGCACCGGTTCAGAGAACCAAGAATCTCGAACCGGAATCTTCCTCGATCTCTTCTCGATCAATAGCTTTGAACCGACAAAACGAAATCCCCGGCATTGCGAGAACAGAGGATCCTCTCCTCTAATGGCAGAAGCCGTAACAGAGGCGAAATCTCTCTTCGCACTAGCTTTTCCGATCATCGTGGCGGCTCTAGTCCTCTACTTACGCTCAGCCGTGTCAATGTTTTTCTTGGGCCGACTAGGTGACCTCGAATTAGCCGCCGGTTCACTCGCCATTGCCTTTGCTAATATAACCGGTTACTCTGTTTTATCCGGTTTAGCACTTGGTATGGAACCACTCTGTTCTCAAGCCTTCGGTGCTCACCGCTTCAAACTCCTCTCTTTAACCCTCCATCGAACCGTCGTCTTCCTTCTGGTTTGTTGCGTACCGATCTCGGTTCTTTGGTTAAACGTCGGTAAAATCTCGGTTTACCTTCATCAGGACCCTGACATAGCCAAATTAGCTCAGACTTATCTCATCTTCTCCCTCCCTGATCTCCTCACCAACACTCTTCTTCATCCAATCAGAATCTACCTTCGAGCTCAAGGCATCATTCACCCCGTAACCCTAGCCTCTCTCTCCGGTGCCGTTTTTCACCTCCCCGCTAATCTTTTCTTAGTCTCTTACCTCCGTCTCGGTCTAACCGGCGTAGCTGTTGCTTCATCCGTCACAAACCTCTTCGTCGTTGCTTTCCTCGTTTGCTACGTCTGGGCGAGTGGTCTCCACGCGCCTACGTGGACTGACCCGACCCGAGACTGCTTTCGTGGCTGGGCTCCGTTGCTACGTCTCGCGGGTCCGAGCTGTGTCTCCGTGTGTTTGGAGTGGTGGTGGTACGAGATCATGATCGTTTTGTGTGGTTTGCTCGTCAATCCAAGATCGACGGTGGCTGCTATGGGCGTTTTGATCCAGACGACGTCGTTCCTTTATGTTTTTCCGTCTTCTCTTAGCTTCGCTGTCTCTACTAGAGTCGGGAACGAGCTGGGAGCGAACCGTCCCAAGACGGCGAAGCTATCAGCCACGGTGGCTATTGTTTTTGCGGCGGTTACGGGGATTACAGCGGCAGCGTTTGCTTACTCCGTTAGAAATGCTTGGGGGAGGATTTTCACCGGAGACGAAGAGATTCTCCGGCTAACAGCGGCGGCGCTTCCGATTCTGGGATTATGCGAGATCGGAAACTGTCCTCAGACGGTGGGATGCGGCGTGGTGAGAGGAACCGCAAGGCCGTCCACGGCGGCGAACGTGAACCTTGGAGCGTTTTATCTGGTGGGCATGCCGGTGGCTATTGGTCTGGGGTTTTGGGCCGGAATTGGGTTTAATGGGCTTTGGTTAGGACTACTTGCGGCGCAGATTAGCTGCGCAGGTCTTATGATGTACGTTGTGGGGACCACAGATTGGGAATCGGAGGCTAAGAAGGCGCAGACGCTAACGTGCGCTGAGACTGTAGGGAACGATTTATTAAAGACGGTGGCGAATACTATAGGGGACGACGGTGAGTGCGATGAGGCTGAGCCGTTGATTCGCATCACTGTGCTTTATTAAAAACAATTACTATAATTATAATCGTATAATTATGATTATAGTTTTTATTCCCCTCTCTTTTCATAGAAGGAGAAAGTTTTGCCTTTCTTGAGAAATTTAACATTTTCTTCCTTTTTTGTACTTAACAATTTTTTTTTCTCTCCTTATTTTTTTTGATGCCCTTATGATTGGCCGTTTTATATGGAGTATCTATGAGTTTCTTTTTTTCTTATAATCTTTTAGTTATTCTACATATGACAAATACTTGCATAGTTAAATATATTCACATGAATGCAAAAATATTCACATGAAATGTTTAGAAACGAAGTTTTCCCTTACAACTAAACATTTAATTACACCCAATCTGAGACAAAAGATGTTGGGACCATATAGCTGGAGCCACAGAGAATTATTCATAATATATTATTTTGAAATATTTTGTAAATTAAAGATAATATGGAGAGGATAAATTTTACTGTTGAACAAAGAGATTTGTTTAAAGGAAAAGTCTTAATAAATAGAAATTTTTTGTTAGGGGTGATAAAAATAGGAAAGGGAGTAATATAGTAATTTGGAAAAAAGTGGCAACCCTGAGGGAAACAAAAACTTGTGTCTCAAAGATTCAGACAGGTCTGAATGAATGTTTTGGATTCCCTATATACTAGAGTGTTCTTTTATTCACAGATGAGAGAGAGAGAAATATCAAGTCCCAAGGACCATTGTATTGCATCATCTCATCATATCCTTTTCTTCCTACATTTTTTTTTATTCTATCATAATTTTAGATTATTTTATCCATATAATTCTGCATTTTGATGTTTATGGTTCCTAGTCTTTCTTTTATCTAACTAAAAATAATTTGACCAAAAAATAGAAGAATATAAGGAGTCAAAAACAAAAACATTTGCATACAAATCTGAAAAATATTTTTTTTTTAAAAAAATCTAAAACAACAATATCTTAACTAGTGTCTAGTGGTGTTATGAGAGATGTTAATTTAATGCTAGAACTAATTATTTTTTGTCAGCACAATATTTAATAAATTAGTACCACATTTATAAATTATATCAAAATAGATTTCACAGCTGCGGTCCATTATGCCTACTGTACATCATAGTGTTCATAAATTTATATGTTTCTCAATACTAGTATAGTTTACATTGGTAATGCACAAACGTATTTATATAATTATACTGAATTATAAATATAATTTGAGATTCATTAAATAAAAATAGCGGTACTGCTTTCTCTCAGAATAACTTCGTACTACTAAAATCTTATGTGACAATTTGGGTACCAATTATTGAAGTACTGAACTTATCCTCTGAAACATAATTACAAAAAAAAAAAAGGGAAAAGAGGACAAATTTCGAAAACAGTGGAAGAATCTTTTTAATTTTTCATTCAATTTCAACAAAGTGCAAACAAATTTGCAGAAACTATATTAATAGTTTCATACCAACCAACTGAGAATCATCTTTAATCCCGAAAACCATAGATTTTACTAAAAAAAAAAACAGGTTTACTCGTAATAGAACACATTTTGTGAACTGAACAGTGTCTCTCTTTATTTTAAACACAACAGTTTATTAAAAAAAAAAAAAGAATCTACAAAATTTATCAATCCGATAGGATAAATAATAATAAACCTTTCTGATTATGGTCTTTATTCGGCCGCATCTCCGTATACAGTTTTGTGACAGAAGCATATCCAAAAAAATTAATAACTTTCATTATTCGAGTGATATATAGTATAAAGTTAACACATAACTAGCTAGGTGTTATATTTGGAAACTATAGACCTATTTTCTTAGGCTTTCGTATTCTACGAATCACCTAGAGTGAAAAAGATTCCATTTTGATGAAAAAAGAATCTACTATATGAAAAAGTGTAATAAATGGTGAAAAATATATAGATCAAGAAAGAAGGAAAAGATTGGAGCCCAAAAAAAAAGAAGAAGTTAATTTCACCGCCCCAAAAATAGATAACATTTGTGTGGGGGAGGGAGAGAGAAGACAAAAGTAGTTGAAAGAAGAGAGAGAGAGAGAAAGTGAAGAAGAAGAAGCAGAACAGTGGCAGATGTCCCACAAATTAAGACAGAGCACAAGTTATATAATTGGAGTGTACTGCTCACATTCCACACGAGGGGGCCTCCCCTTTTATTTACTTACCCTTCTCTTCTGAATTTTCTTGTTTTTTTTGTTAAAGACAATAATTTTCTTCAACCGTGAAGGATGTTACAATGGCTTAATCCGATATATAGTCCTGTTTTGATTTCTTAAATTATTGCATATTAACGTGTAGTTGGTCTATGTGTTGCCAAAATATCATTTTATCTTTGATAGTATTAGATGATATGTTATAAGAGAAAATGCAAATTGTTCTATATTAATAAATCACAAGTTCACGTATATGTTAACTTTTAATTATTATAAATTAAAAAATTAAAGTGTCCTAATTAAAAAAATTATCTAATAAAAAAGTAACAAATACGTGAACGCTTATGATAACTTAAAATGTTTATATTAAATCATTTTAAATAAAGACAAACCTTAAATATGTTATCTAGATTTAATAGTGTAAGAATACGTTTCTACATGATACAGTACTTAACTATACTACTACAGTAACCCTTGACCATTGAAAGATCATACTTAACTATAGTTTGATCTGAACCAACTAAATTAAAGCTATTGAAAACAACATCATTAGTTTAAATTTCGAAGGTACTATAAATTAACATGTAGTTTGTTTTCTAAAAGATATGGTTACGCGCAGATTAAACAAAAATTAACATTCTTGAGAGTCTTCTCTAATTTGAAGAATCTAATATTCTCGCAAAACCATAGTTAATCATCTCATAGATTTTGTGTCAACTCGTTTTAATCATGTATATATTTGACATTTGAGTGCTTATAATGCAATTGTACTAGTCCACATTCTTTAAAGAATCATGCAAAAACCTCAGTGCACTAATGATAATGTAAAATACTAATATGAAAACTATTTATTAATATTGATTGGGGACAAATCCATCAAAGAACCTTGGTGGATGCTGTTTTGGACATGTATTATAATGGTGGAAAGTGTATATATATATGTGTATAGTGTGTGTAGAAGTATTACAAAAATGGGATATATGTATATATTAATGTATCTATAAGTCAAAGTTGTTTTATAGCTTATCTTTCTTAGTAGATCAGCTCAACATCTATATAATTATTGGAAATATCTAGTCATTCAAACTATAGAATATACATATATCAGTGTATCTATATGTGCATGACCATAGGCAAAAGCTATCTTTTCATGTCACATGGGTTCCATTTATGGTAATAAGCCATCCCAATTTATAGCCATTAGTGGACAAACATGTGATAACAAGATCAGAAACAAAAACACATATTACAAATTTTTTATAAAAAAAAAAATAAGGACATAAACCAAACCACCATGCCATGAGACCAAAACACATGCACATACATGGGAGCCTACACAAGCGTGTTTTGGCGAATGCCCTAATTGATTTGTCCACCTTATAACCAACACTTTCACAATCTCATACCCATCTTTGTCTATTAATTCCCAAAACTAAATAATAAAGAGGTGACATAAACCCATTTTAAGAAAATCTACTCCACAAAACTTTTATCTGAAGTTTCAAATTTTAAAGAGATTTACTTGCAACTGGTGATCGTACTTTCAGGCAAACATTATCCTAGACAAAATCTTGAGACTAGTTCAATCAAGATTCAAACATGTCCGATCCTTACGTTCAGTCTAGACATATAATTAGAACAATTCAATAAGCCAGATACTTAAGTTCATCATATCATAAATTTGGAACTTGTACTACACTAATAATCTGCAGTTATTAAATAGATAAGAGGTGCCAGGTCCAACATGGTTCTTGTTCTGAATTTATAAATACTATTAAGTTAGATTGAAATAATGGATTTCATATAGATACTTATATTTTGCAAGTTGCATGTATATATTATATTGATATAAAAATTATGGATGTATATTAAGAAGTTGTCATAAGTACGATTTATGAACACATGACTTGCCTGTGGGACACTCTTTCCTCCACATGTTTCCCTTTTTTGCTATTTTTCGGGCTTTTTTCCCAGACCTTTTGTTCTTTCTTTCCTCAATTCACATGTCTTGATTTTGAAATATGTAGACCCAATAATTTGATTCTCCTTAATTATTTGACCAGCTCGATTTAACCTTTAAGGGTAAAAGAAGCAAATCATCGATTATGATATATACGTCACAGGAATGTATGCAAATGTTTTTCGTTTCAATATGTTCAGAGCTAGATTGCCTTTAGATATCTATCTCTTCCTATGTAGGTCGATTTACCTAACTTGGTTCAATGGTATGCCGCCGTTGATCCTAAAGTGGATTTTGGTTCGATGTATACTGAAAGAGTGACCACCTCGAAGAAATGTATTAGAGAGTTTATACCAATTCATGCATTGCCAAATGGTTTTTGATAGTATAATTTTGAAGCTTATATAACTTAACACCAACAAATACACATAATACACATGGATTATCAAGTTCATACACCAAACTGTTTGAAGTTCTTGACTTTGATAGAAACCTAATCACTTCTCTGATATCTCTTTGTCAGAGAGTTCCATTTCTGATTTAAATTAGACTTGAACTAGAGACCAAATAAAACCGGAAACAAAACTGATTTGAGGACTATAGAAGTTAAACTGGTTAATTACAGTACTGGTCACTTCTTTAATCATATGATGATTAAGAGTTTCTTTCCTAGTTAGAGGTTCAGCCTTTTCTGATGTGTAAAGGATTCCTAATACCATTATTCCACAGAAATGTCTTGTTCCATGGTTTTCGAATGGATTAAACATAGTCTAGTACAAACAATATGATACATCCATAGATTCAATACTCGCCAGGTAAGTTATTTTGGTATCTTTTACCAAAAAAAAAAAAAAAAAAGGTTATTTTGGTAAGAAAGCTCAAGAAGGAATCGGCCCATTTCAAGGACTTAGGCAAGACGAATTTAACTTTACTAGTCATGTAAATTATAAATGAGCCTAGTTTGATGAATGAAAAGCCCATAATCAAACTCAGTGTAAACCTAAATGGACATTATCCGGCATAGTCTTGGACCTAAGCCCACGCCAACTCTCTTACAATTTATTTTCTTTTAAGACCCAAAACCAGCAAAAAAGGATTTTCGATCGATCCAGTAAATTACCAAAAGAACCACCTTGTTGACCCCTAAAGCATATAAAGTTCACGTGCAAAATCAAAGAGCTTGAGAACAAAAAACGACGAACAAGTGTACGTCGAATTGAGAAGGACCGCTAGGTAAAGGGATTGTCAAATTTAAATGCCGAAGACTTTTTTAGTTCCATAAATACATAAGAGTCAAGAGATACGTGACCTCACTCTAGATTCTCTTCTTCATCTACTTTTTTTATCTTCTCTGGTTAAAACTTTTAAAATAGCATATGTTTTGGTATATATCCAGTTAAACACATTATAATTGGTGGAAATTGGGCTGTTTCACTTTCACATATCTTTAAACTAGACTTTGCATAGTAAATCACCGATCTCCACTGAGTGCTAAATAGAAGTAAATATACGCATAAGAAGAAGATGATAAAATTGATAAGACAAATATTCCTTTTGTTATAATCTTGAAATAAAATAAAGAAATGGGTTGGTCTCAACTCTCAAGAAATTTCCTTTTCAACTTTACAAGTTTACAGAGTTTTGGGTAGAGAAAATGACAAAGGCTGTGAACTAAAAATATTGACATGTTAGGGCTCCAATGAGTTGGAATCTCTGCCGCATGATCTGTCTTAACTAAACAGGCCAGTCTTTTTTTCATTCTCTTTTAGTTCAATATTCCCCCAGAAGAGGATCATAATTTCAGATGAAATCTGCAATGATTTGGACTATAGTCTCCAAATAAATAAATAAATAAGACACTGTCATATGGATACAATATGACATAGATTTGAGTTTTAGACTTAGCTAAATAATATGTTTTGTAGCACGCAATAAAATTATCGAAGCGCATAATGCTTACTATGGAACGACAATGTAGTTGACGAATAGCATAAGTTTTTCTAAAACTTAATTATATATCATACAATAAGATTAACGGCAATCTAGTTGATGGAAAGCAATAATTTTTTCTAAAACTTATTTATTTATCTTACTATAAGCTTAGTTTACCTAGGTTTATATATTACAAAACATTCCGACTTATCTGCTTAATTTATAATGCGGCCAAGAGCGTTACGTAATCCTTTTCACTGTTTTTACTGCCACTTTCTCTTTTTATCAGAACTTTATAAAAAGTTAATAAGTTGGATTTCCAAGATATACATTACATATAGTATAAAAATGTAGAAAAAATAGACAACACACAAACATAAAACTATACATATATCATCTACTTCTTTTTATAATTAGCCAGAAAAATTAGAAGCAGAAAATACAGTGTCCAACTTTCAACGTTAAATTAATATCCACAGTAAGATTAATATATCCACAGTGGCTACATAATTTATTCCCTCTTTCATATTTATTTCACTAGGCCTAATTTGACCTATTTCATCGGTGGAAAACTGTAATAACAAAAAAAGATATGATTCTGCACTATGGAGATTCAGTTCCCCTTCTCTATAGTCTTAATTAATTTCCTTTTTCATTTCATAGAAACCCAAAATAATTTACTTGATCTAATTAAAAAAGGATAGTTGCATGGGAATGTTTATATGCATATTACGGAAACAACTTCTGCAGATAAATTTTTTGCAGAAAATGGAAAAGCACCTATCCGTTGTAGCTAACTAGCTATCTTGAAAGTCTCGTTATATCAAAAGTTTTTTTTTTAAGTTACTTGCTCACTTCTAATTCCTTAATCTTTTTATTTTTAATTAATTCCTTGATTTCTAAGTTTCATATACAGTAAAAACAATATGGAAACCTAAATTACGAATAACCTTTATCACTATACGTTAAAGTAAAAAACACCAATGGACCCTGTCACGGCCAGTCGTACGCATACTTCGTCGTATATAATTATATATCTTCATTTTTTATTTATTTACAAACTAAAAAAATACACTATATTTGTGTTGGTCAATAAAAAATAGACTAAAATAAAACCTGTATTTACAAGTGAAACCAAACTAAAACCATTACGAGAAAGAATCTCACAAAATTGACCAGAGAGTGAAGAGACTAGAGAGACAAAAATGGGTCGAGCTTCGAGATGGTTCAAGGCTTTGTTCGGAATCAAACCTTCCTCCTGTTCAGGCTCCAACCCCGGCGCCATTTCCAACCGCCTTGAGCGCTCTCTATGCGACAGCTACGAGACCATACCACCTAACATCTCCGAGAAAGAAGCTGCGTGGCTAAGGTCGTTCTACGCGGCTGGTGAGGAGGAGAAAGAGCGTAGAACGCATGCAATTGCGGTTGCTGCGGCCACGGCTGCTGCTGCTGACGCAGCGGTTGCGGCGGCTAAAGCTGCGGCTGCGGTTGTAAGGCTCACGGGTCAAGGAAAGAGTGGTCCGCTAGGAGGTGGAAAAAGCCGTGAGAATCGTGCCGCTATGCAGATCCAATGTGCCTTTAGAGGCTACTTGGTACTAACAATTAACAATTTTATAATTTTAATTTCCTAATCGTTTGAATATTTTAATTGTTAAGTAATTGAGCCGTTATATTTTGTAACGTAAAGGCGAGAAAAGCGTTGAGGGCGTTGAGAGGAGTGGTGAAGATTCAAGCTTTAGTGAAAGGTTATTTGGTACGGAAACAAGCGGCGGCGACTCTACGGAGTATGGAAGCACTTGTTAGAGCTCAGGCCACTGTTAAGTTTCAGAGAGCTCTCCGCCGTATCGGAAATGCTGCTCCGGCGAGAAAATCCACGGTAATACTTACTTTTTCCGGTTTGACCGTACCGAGTTTTCATGTATGTGAAACTCACCTCTAAATCGGCTTAGAGTTCCATAATTTGATACATTAAACATATATAGTATATGTTTTTTCTGGTCAAAATTAAAACTTTTGAATCTTCATTTCTTAACTAAATTGACACTTTATCCAAAAAATAAAAAAGACTACTTAACTAAATTGTAAGACGATAGACCGATTTAACTAATTTTGTAACAAGATTAATTTCTCTGAAACATTTTTATGTAAAAAAAGTAGAAAGTTTCTTAACTAATTTTTAAGCAGATAAAAACTTTTGAACCAAATTGTAAAAAGATTAAAAACTTTTTAACTAGGAAGTAAAAGTGTTGTCAACTTTTTACAGGAAAGATTCTCCGGATCTTTGGAAAATCGAAACAACGGCGAAGAGACAGCTAAGATAGTGGAGGTAGATACAGGGACCCGACCCGGAACTTATAGGATCCGAGGACCCGTTTTATCCGGGTCGGATTTCTTAGACAACCCGTTTCGACGTACCCTCTCTTCACCACTATCGGGTCGAGTCCCACCGCGTTTGTCAATGCCCAAACCTGAATGGGACGATTGCAGTAGCAAATTTCCAACGGCGCAGAGCACACCTCGGTTCTCTGGAGGGTCTCCGTTAAGGAGCGTATGCTGCTCCGGCGAGGTGGAGACTGAGGCGGATGCTCACCGGTTCTGTTTCTTGTCGGAAGAATTTAACTCGGGCTACATGGCGGATACGACGTCTTTTGGATCGAAACTGAGATCGCATAGTGCGCCGAGACAGAGGCCGGAGAGTAATGCTGGTGGTGGTGGATGGAGGAGGAGTATTGGCGGTGGTGTTCGGATGCAGAGACAGTCGTGTTCTGGTGTCCGAGAAGCCGTGGTCGGGAATATCGAAAGACGTAGGAATAGGATGCAGTCTTATTCCCATAATTACAACCCATTTTAGTCATCGTTAATTAGTGGAGTAATGTTATTAATTTTATAATGTTTAATATTCTTATAGTTTTGTAAGTTTGACTGACCAAATCAAAACATTGTTGTTTCTTGTTTGGGATTTGTATTATTGTTGACATTGGTCCAGCGTAATACATTGTGCTACATATAGAATGTAAGATTATTATGCTTGTTCAGATGAAAACGGAATTTATTTAGCTTCGGTTCACAAAAGAAAAAAAATGTTTTGCCTTGTTCGATTCATTCAGCTATTTTTACCGAGTTCGAACAAAGTTTTGTCAATTCATGTAATTCAAAATTTTGTTGCCTAGTTTGATAAATTCCAGTTGAGTAGTGTATTTGCCTATTTGGTGCTAAGGAAACGGTACTGATCGGTTTGTAAACAAAACTATATATTGGTTTGTTTTTAATTTGATCGAAGTTGGGTTACCAAACCAATATATTATCGCCTACTACGCATGCAGGAGACTGATCGCAAACAACACCACTTAAAAGGAAACACGTGTACAACACGATTAACATCAACGCGTGTGGAGAAAAGGAAAGTTGCTTCCTTCGATCTCAATCCTTCTGCAGTGAAATACAAAACGCGAAAGAACAAGACCAAAACAAAAGTTGATCTTCGTGACCCTATAAAATTGATCTTCCCCATCGCCAAATCCAGATTTCACCAGGTATCCATATATCTTCGCCCTGCGAAAATCTGAATTCTTGTCCTAGTTTAATCGATTGATCGGTGATATATCGATCAATCGGTTCATAATTAGGGTTAAAACTTTTAGTAACTTTTTCGCGGAATTTTTTTTTAGTGATTTGTGATCGAGTCGGTTGGGGTAGAAGAGATCGAAGTGGGTTTCTTAATCGCGGGCGATCTGAGCAAACATCCTCAAACCATGATGAATCGGCTATTCGGGAAACCTAAGCAAGAGTCTAATGCTCTCCAAACACTAGACAAGCTAAACGAGGTATCATCTGATTTTACTACTTCTCTGTTTCATATATGTTCGATTGAAAAAATCGATCTTTCTTGTTAACTGATCTCTGTACTTTCTGTTTGTTTGATCTATCTGATTAAGATTGTTGATCTGTCAGAGACTTGATACTCCAATATACACGAGATAAAAATTTCGACTATGAATTGAATTGAATTGAGACTTACTAGAGTACAATAGATATGATAGTTTGCTTTTTAACATATCCAAGTTTTGTTTATGTAACTTTCTTCAATTTTTTTACTTTCCCATGGTTGTTGCTTATTGTAATGTTTTTTTCACTGCAGACGCTTGAGATGCTAGAGAAAAAGGAGAAAGTACTTTTGAAGAAGGCTGGTCAAGAGGTTGAGAAAGCGAAAGAATACACCCGGTCGAAGAATAAACGCGGTACAATTATGATTCATTAGTCTTTATATACAATCTAAGCTTGTTCTGTGTTGTTATTATTTGGAATACTTAACCTGTGTTGGTCTTGTGCAGCGGCTATACAGTGTTTGAAAAGGAAGAGGTTATATGAGCAACAAGTTGAACAGCTTGGGAATTTCCAGCTACGTATACATGATCAAGTCAGTTTTTTCTTCTTCTTCTTCTTCTTCTTCTTCTTCTTCTTCTTCTTCTTCTTCTTCTTCTAATTTCTGTCCTTGTAAGANTTTTTCTTCTTCTTCTTCTTCTTCTTCTTCTTCTTCTTCTTCTTCTTCTTCTAATTTCTGTCCTTGTAAGATTGTTAACTACAACAGTAATGGATGAATTTATCGGGATCTTATATCTCTTTTTATACAGATGATCATGTTAGAAGGCGCAAAAGCAACAACCGAAACTGTAGATGCATTGAGGAGTGGAGCTTCTGCAATGAAAGCAATGCAGAAAGCAACGTAAGTGTTTTATCACAATTTCACCATATTACCTTTTAATACAATGGGAATCGTTAATACTAGCGTCAACTAGCCTACCTAACTCAAAAACACACTGTTTTACAGAAATATTGATGATGTGGACAAGACCATGGACGAGATCAATGAGCAGACCGAGAACATGAAACAGATCCAAGAAGCATTGTCAACTCCAATCGGGGCGGCGGCTGACTTCGATGAGGTAACTTTCTTGTACCACACCCACATGATCATAATTTTTCAGCCTATGATCGCTGTCTAAGAAAAACTTCTCTTTGATAGGATGAGCTTGAAGCAGAGCTTGAAGAACTAGAAGGTGCAGAGCTTGAAGAGCAACTTCTTCAGCCGACAACAACCGCTCCATTGCCTTCAGTTCCCGTGCCTGCAGGGCGTCAACCCGCCCGTCCTGTTCCCCAGAAGCGGACTGCTGAGGAAGAAGAACTCGCTGCATTACAGGCTGAGATGGCCCTCTAAGGTCACTTCACTTCTCTTCATCTATAAGCAAATCAAATCAGTCAATGTTTCATCTATAAACTAATTTGCGTTTTTATATGAGATGAGAAAACAAATCACATTTTCAACTTTTTTATAAAATATTTTTGCAAAGTGCAAACGTAAACATCAAAGACAAACAAACATAAGGTTCTTTGCTCACAGACTAAGGATTTGTAATTAATTACTTTTGAAATTGGCTTTGGTTTAGCTGCAGGTTATTCACCTCTCCGAGCAGACAGTGTATGCATTGATAAACAAGAACAGACGATGTATATAAGGATCTGAGTCAAGATTAAATCGGAGCTAAACTTTTATAAATCCCGGTCGTGAAAGTTATCTGCATTTGAATCTTCTTCACATAATTTATCGTTTGTAATTTTTGTAATCTTTTATGACACTTTTCGTTTGGTTTAATAATATAATCTACTGAGTTTTACCACTTTACTCCTCTCTTCCTCACTTTCGCCTTAATAAAGAGAATGTAGCTGTGCATGACTAGTCAACCATAAGTTGACTTTGCTGGTATAACAGGCCATTGCCGTNACCGCGGGTTAAGACCTAGTTGTGGAATTAAAAATGGAATAGAAAGCGGGGGATAATACCCCGCCTAAAGTTTTCAAGGCTTCTTCAACAATTCTCATAAACGAAATTTCTGAGAGAGAGAGGAGAGTGGGGAGGAGAGAAGAGAGAGGTGTAGCAGAGCTTGAATTCCTTTGGATTACATCATCAGGAACAACGAATCGCGATGGTAATTTGACTCTAGACGATTATTCTACTCCTACTTGTGATTACGTTTCGCAAATAAAACCTCTGTGATTTATGATTCTTTCCCGGAAAATCGAGTAGTTCCCCGCGATTCTATGAATTGTAATCATCGTGCACTGATGAGCTTAGTTAGTGTTTATACGGCTTACCAGAGAATTTTGATGCTCGATTCGATCTATTTGTTTGAATTTTTCTCGATGTGTCTTCTATTCCTCTTCGCGAAACTTCATTTAAACTTGTCCTAGTTTGGGTCGATAGCACTGTTTCTTTCTTCCGTAGCTCATTAAGATTTGTTTGAGGAATTTCCGCAAACACTTGGTTTGCACGACGCGAATCGATAGGTGTCTTGGATAATATCTAGCTGTCAATTTTCACAGTCTACACTGGAAATTAGAGTCGTCGCTGAATTGACTGTTTGGGTTTTTATATTTTCTACCTAGAAGCGTTTTGTTGTCCCATCATTTGTTGGATTTCGCCATTCAAACTCTGAAGGTTTTGTAAGTGTTCTATACTGATTTTTCGTTTCAACTGAAACATTGTTCTTTTTATTGTTGATGTTGTTCAGTCAAAGAAACGGGGGCTTTCGCTGGAGGAGAAGCGGGAGAAGATGCTTCAGATATTTTATGAGTCTCAAGACTTCTTCCTAGTAAGCACTTTCTTAAGTTTTTAAAACTTGTTAATTTTTGGATGTCTTTGAACTAGCTCTACCTACCTTAAGTCATCTTCGTCAAGTGAATCTGATATCTAGATTCGTGAAGCGCCCTATGCTGCATAATGTTTTAGCTATTCAACTAATGGTTTTGAGATACCACCACTTACGGGTCTCTACTTTTGTTAACATTTTCAGCTCAAGGAACTTGAGAAGATGGGACCAAAGAGGGGTGTAATTAGTCAGTCGGTGAAAGATGTTATTCAGAGCTTAGTTGATGATGATCTTGTCGCCAAGGACAAGATTGGAATTTCTGTGAGTACCTACTGTTCCTATGTCTTATCCATCCACAGCTTATTTCATTTGTTGCCATATAGTCCTTTATTTCATACGTTGTTTGATAGTGTTCATAATTGTGCTTATGAAGATATACTTTTGGAGCCTTCCCAGCTGTGCTGGCAATCAAGTGAGCCACCGTTCTCATCCTGATATGACATCAATATAAAATATATATGAATTTGTATATAACAAAATTTATTGATTCTTCAACTATTCCGAATGAACAGCTTAGGAGTATTCGCCAGAAACTTGAATCTGATCTTCAGGGTAGTAATAAAAGGCTAGCAGAACTTGTTGATCAGTGTGAGGGACTAAAGAAGGGAAGGGAAGAATCAGTAAGTATTTTACGTATTGCACAATACATGCTTGAATAAGTTTACATGCTCTTTTCACCACAATTGCTGTTCTTGCTGCAGGAGGAACGAACTGAGGCCTTAACGCAGCTTAAAGATATTGAAAAGAAACACAAAGAGCTGAAGGTCAGATTTCATAGGCTATCTGTTTTTGCATAGAGGTAGTCACATGCTTAGCAAGTTACTAACTTCTTCTTCTCGTGCAGAATGAGATGGTACAATTTGCTGACAACGATCCAGCTACCTTAGAGGCAATGAGTACGTTCTGCATAATCTGTTACTTTTGTTTTCTATTAGATTTCCTATGGGTTTCCCGGTCTTCGTGGACCAGAAACAAGAATATATCTTGTGCTTTACTAGCCGTATCAATGTGTATATTTCTTCTAATTTTGACAGGGACTGCAATTGAAGTTGCTCACCAGTCGGCTAATAGATGGACAGGTTTTTCATTTATAAAACTTGGATATACCGTATACGTTTTCAGTTTAAAAGATTCATAATTTTCTCCGCTGGACATCTTTCAAACTTACTCAGATAACATCTTCACATTGCGACAATGGTGTTCAAACAACTTCCCCCAGGCCAAGGAACAGCTGGAACATCTTTACACGGAGGTATCTTCAAGATCTTTCCACCTGATTTGCTATCACTTCCACATTTTACAATTTTTTACATCAAGGAGAGGCTAAATCAGTTGGGTAATATTCAGGCGGGAATCAATGACGACTTTGATTACATAGAGCTATCTTCATTCCCTTTGAGCTCATCCCATGAAGCTGATACGGCAAGGCAGCTAGTGGAAGACAAAGCTTAGTTCTAATACTCTCCAGCATAACATAAAGACACTCTAGCTTAAATCAAAATCTTCTTAATTACTATCCTTAAAGTTTGTCCTAAAGGTTGCAACGGTCTGTCGTTCTATGTGACCCGTTCATCTAAGTATTACTGCCTCTAAATTTCTATATATCTGTCTGCTATGTCCATTGTCGGCTATGTCCTGTGCCTTTTGTTATAAGATCTTATTGGAGTTTATATATAAAAATATCATGCGTTAGTTGTTGACCCACATATTATTTGTTGACAGTTGTGTTACAATTTTTATATTCATTCTTGGCCGCTTTTTTCAGTCGTGAGCAGCACTTATATTACACACCTCCAGATCAATTTTGGTGCTCCCTGAAAATGAAATGGGCGTAGACTTTGTACTTTAGGGTATTTTGTGTTTTTGTGTTATCTTAATCGCAGGTTGTCTATATTTCTGACGACGATGAGCTGAGCTTTACAAAAGAAGAAGAACATGGGAGCTCACTCTGTTTTTCTCATCCTTTTTTGCGTCATTGCCATTGCCATTGTAGTTCATGGCCAAGGCCAAGCAGGTTCGTGAGTCTCATCCTCGCTTATTTTCCTCTCTCTCCGTCTGTCTTGATTTGAAAATGAGCAATCTTCAAACCAAAATTTTTTGAAGTTTTAATATTCATTTGTCGATAGTACAAAATTAAGTTTCTTTAGATAATGGGGTTGCATGTTGTCTAGAACGCATTTTGATTATTGGTCTGACATTACAGATAGGTTGCCATTTCTGCTTTTAAGATTTGAATACTTTACGTTCTAAATTTTGAGATGTTGGTAGATTTTAAACGAGTCTTGGAATTTGGATAAAAACTTTCTCAAACGTTGTCGAACTAATTAACATCCTTTACCTTGTTCTTCTGATCCAGGTTTCATCAGCATAGATTGTGGGTCACCACCTAATATAAACTATGTAGACACTGATACTGGTATCAGTTACACTTGGGATGCACCTTTCATAGACGCTGGAGTAAATGTGAACGTCTCTGAAGAATATGGTTACCCGAAAAACCCGGTTTTGCCGTTCCCACTTGCTGATGTAAGATCTTTTCCTCAAGGAAACAGGAACTGTTACTCCTTAACCCCCTCCGATGGAAAAGGGAATCTTTATCTCATCAGAGCTTCATTTATGTATGGAAACTACGATGGCAAAAAAGCTTTGCCTGAGTTTGATCTCTACGTAAACGTGAATTTCTGGACCTCGGTGAAATTCAGAAATGCTTCTGAGAATGTCATCAAGGAGATCCTCAGCTTTGCAGAGTCAGATACAGTATATGTTTGCCTTGTGAACAAAGGTAAAGGAACTCCTTTTATTTCAGCCTTGGAGCTCCGGCCAATGAACAGCTCAATCTATGGTACTGAATTTGGAAGAAATGTTTCATTGGTACTTTATCAAAGATGGGACACCGGGTATTTAAACGGAACAGGACGGTACCAAAACGATGTATATGATCGTATTTGGTCTCCCTACACTCCAGTCTCTTGGAATTCAACCAAAACAACTGGGTATATCGATATCTTTCAGAGCGGTTATAGGCCACCAGATGAAGTTATTAAGACAGCTGCTTCGCCTAACAGTGATGATGAACCATTGGAATTGTCCTGGACATCAGATGATCCAGATACACGGTTCTATGCATACCTTCATTTTGCAGAGCTCGTACATGTCAAGAGGAATGAGAGCAGACAAATGAAGATATTCTGGAATGGGTCGCCTGTTTCAGGAGCTTTCAATCCCCCTCCAGAGTTATCATTGACATTGTCTAATTCACGAGCTTTCACTGGTAAAGATCACTGGATTTCTGTTCAGAAGACCGTAGATTCAACGCTTCCACCAATTCTCAATGCTATAGAGATTTTTACAGCACAATCTCTGGATGAATTTTCCACCTCAATTGACGACGGTGCGTTCATCTCTACCTTGTTAGTCTAATACTGGAGTATATTTTTAGTAAGATTACTGAACCTTGATTCTACTGAAACTCACAGTTTTCCATTTTCTCTTGTATTAATGCAGTTCACGCAATAGAAAGCATAAAATCAACATATAAAGTGAATAAAGATTGGAGTGGTGATCCTTGCTCCCCAAGACTATTCCCTTGGGAAGGTATTGGATGCAGTTACAACAATTCTAGTCATCAAATCAAGTCCCTGTAAGCGATTAATTTTAATCAGACAAAACTCAAATCTTTTGTTTCCCTCAAAACAATGTTTAGCTGATGAGCTTGTTTCTCCCTCAAGGATATATTTTTTGATGAGCTTGTTATGTTTTTTACTGCATGAAGGAATCTTAGTTCAAGTGGGTTACATGGACCAATAGCCTTCGCATTTAGAAATCTCTCCCTTCTTGAGTCATTGTAAGTATTTCAATCCAACTCATACATAGTTTCCACCACTTTATTCATATTGACTATAAGAGTGGTGTGCATTGTTTTCCCAGGGATTTATCAAACAACAATTTAAAAGGAAACGTGCCGGAGTTTTTGGCTGATCTACAACAGTTGAAGTTCCTGTGAGTTGAGCACATAGAGGCTTCGTTAGAGTCTATACTACAGACAATCAATAATGATTTTGTCTCTGACATTATTTTGTGTTGCAGGAATTTGAAAGGAAATAACTTGACCGGGTTTATCCCAAGATCTCTTAGGAAACGAACAACGGCTAATGGACTTGCACTCAGGTACATTTTCTTGCAAAACCCTGGAACCATAGTCATCCTGTGTAGATAATCCGCGTCTACCATTTTCTGAAGCTTGTTGATTTCCTCTCTGTTTTCCAGTGTGGATGAACAAAACGTTTGTCACTCACGTTCATGTCGGGATGGGAATAGAATCCTCGTGCCATTAGTTGTATTCTCATTAGTGATCACTCTCATTGTCGCCTTGGCTATCATATGCATCATGCGAAGGGAAAGAAAAATCAGTAAGCCCAGTTGGTCTTTTACATTCACAGTTAATTAAAGTTAGAATTAATGCTGAAAGAAAACGAGTGTTTAATTTCTTAGTATATTCAGGAGCCTACTCAGGACCACTTCTGCCTTCGGGAAAGAGAAGGTTCACATATAGTGAAGTCTCTAGCATTACAAACAACTTCAATAAAGTGATCGGTAAAGGAGGGTTTGGTATTGTGTACCTTGGCTACCTTGAAGATGGGACTGAAATTGCTGTAAAGATGATCAATGATTCTTCATTTGGAAAAACTAAAGGATCATCATCATCATCATCATCTTCTCAGGTTTCCAAAGAATTTCAAGTCGAGGTAATCTAAACAACACTAAAAACAATGATAAAAATATTTTAGAGAATGTTGTTCTATGGTTGCTGAAATGTGAAATGTTTGCAGGCAGAGCTGCTTTTGACAGTGCATCACCGGAACTTAGCCTCATTTGTTGGATATTGCGATGATGGTCGCAGTATGGCTCTCATCTACGAGTACATGGCCAACGGCAACTTGCAGGATTATCTTTCAAGTGAGAATGCAGAGGATCTTAGCTGGGAAAAGAGACTCCATATAGCCATAGACTCTGCACAAGGTTGTTCCCAGTTTTGACATCCTTGGATATTTCAGTGCTTAACTGAGAAATCAAACCTGGTTTAGTCTGGTTTAGTTGTGAAACCACTTTTTTTATTTGTTTTCCTCGGCAGGGTTGGAGTATCTTCATCATGGATGCAGACCACCAATAGTACACAGAGACGTTAAAACAGCAAACATTCTGTTAAACGATAACTTGGAAGCCAAGATTGCTGATTTCGGCCTTTCTAAGGTCTTCCCTGAGGACGACCTCAGCCACGTCGTGACTGCTGTCATGGGTACTCCCGGCTATGTCGATCCAGAGTATGTTTCCTTTATAACACATCACTACTTTAATCTTACTAATGTGGTCAGGCTGGTCTCATCATAAACCTGTTTCAAAAACAGGTACTACAACACGTTTAAGCTAAACGAGAAGAGCGACGTGTACAGCTTCGGGATCGTCCTCCTTGAAATCATAACAGGCAGGAGATCAATAATGAAAACTGACGACGGAGACAAAATGAACGTTGTCCATTTCGTCGAGCCTTTCCTCGAAACCGGAGACATAGACGGTGTCATGGACCCACGGCTTCACGGAGACTTCTCCGCAAACTCAGCTTGGAAATTTGTAGAGGTGGCAATGTCTTGCGTCAGAGACAGAGGAACCAATAGACCAACAACGAACCAGATCGTGGCTGATCTGAAACAGTGCTTAGCCGCCGAGTTGGCTCGTGAGCCAAAGAGCCATCATGAGAAGGAAGTAGTGAAAGAGAAGTACTACACGAAGACAAAGTCACCGATTCAGAATGATAGCAGCAATGAATATAATAGCACGTCCGGATCGGTTTCGCTTACTTTTGGAGATTACTCCACGTTCGGGCCAATGGCAAGGTAGTGCTAAGTAACAATCAAGATTTGATTCATCATTTATGCTCTTTTTTATGTTTATTTTTGCGGTGTTTTCTCAAAATATCATATTTGATTGAGTTAAGATTTCTTTCTTTTTTTGGTTTAAATATTCATTTGTTTTTGTTTTCATTTAAAGAAAATTTGTATTTTGTAACTTCGAAAATATTAATTGTAAAATTTGTACATGTTTTTGTTTTCATCTAACCAAACGGTGGCATAAATGTGTTTACACTTATACAAAGGAGGTAACCAAATTATTTTGAGATAAATGGAAACTATTTTTGAGAAAAGTATATGCTTTATGGATTTGAATTTGTAGAGGGAAATTTTTATTTTGCTTCTTACTTTTATGTTTTACTTTTCCGGCAACAAAAAATTTTCCTCACACTTTTCCTTACTGGTGAAAATAAAGATGAATCCAGAGTAGAATTCAATTTAGAAGGAAAAATTACTGCTCTATGGTAAACAACAAGTCAAACCCTAAGATTACACTATATACATAGGTTTAGGCAAAAATAATTGATTTAAATAGTAATTGGAAGTAATTTTGTCTAACATAAATTCGTTTATAATTAGGTTTCTTTCTTTTTGACCTTACGCTCGAGTTTGTGGGCTAATCTCCCTACATAAATCCATTAATTCGCTAATTACAGATTTGGCCGTTTCCCCATATAACACCATCTGTATGATATTGCATTTAATTATACATTTATGCTTCTTAAAAAATGGTAATTGTGATACCTAACATTTGGACCCCCATGTCGTTTTTTGTCATTAGTGTATATGGCAAAATTTCATTGTGGATATTACCTTAACTCTCCGGAAAACTCCTAATGAACTAGTATTTCAAATGTCAATTACCAAAAATTCTCAAGAAACATGCTATGAACTATTCTAGCGGTTGACAAAAAAAAAAAAAAAAAATTATATTTCATGATTTGCCGTTTTTCCTAAACATTACACGGTTACTTATTTACTATTCAACTAAACAGAACTGATATTTATATTTATAACATGACGTGAAGAATGACAGCCAGCCTCGTACATCTATAATTCTATTTCAAACTCTCAGTTCTTCCCTTTCTACCAAAAAAAAACTCAGTTCTTCCCTCAAACCTTCTTTGGTTTTGTCTATAAATTAGTTCGGATATTTGGTTATTGGAAGACTATTGGTACCGGTTTACTCGGACTCTCTGGACTTTTTCTTTGGGATTGCAAATATACCTTCGTATTGGTCAATGTCATTTTCTTATCCATTGTATCGTCAAATTGGATTTTGTCATATTGGATTTTGTCATCATCTAGTGATTCGCTGAGACGCTAACACCATTTAACAAGTTCAAGTCTTTGATTGGTTAAAATTTTACTTTTTACTAATAAGTCATCAGGATTCGACCCATTCAAACATTTAACAGTCGGTCAAAACTCAAAACTACATTTCGACGCTAAACAAATCATCAATTCCTCATCAATACCAAAACTTACATAAGCAAATTATTTATATTGGATCAAGACAATCTAGGGAAACACAATAGTAAATATAAATAATTTGCATTCATTGGTTAGTACCAAGTGGTTACATTTAACATTATATAAAATACGATAATATTGATAATAGTATATATTAGTGTTCCATAATTGAAAAAACCCTAGGCACATTTATACAACGATCTTCTCAGAAAAATCTGGCCTCAAAAATCCATATTTAATTATTATTATCAGATAATACGAAATTAGTAAATAAAATAATATGAACACACTAATAAGAACTCTTCCTCTTTTCCTCGGAAGATATCCCCAAAAAAAACCGATAGTAAAGACTTATCCATGACAATGAGATTGATGTCGATATTCCGGGTACGGGTCGGATTTTATTCCCTTTACATCAGCAGCTCAGATACCCACCCGACATCAGGAGCATCACCCGAATTCTGATCCGGATCCGGTTCAACCCTATCCATGCAATTCTCCTTGCTCAGCTTCTCGCGCATCTTTTCTCGTAGCTCACGACCCGACTCAACGACCCGCTCCATTACGGGCTCTTCCTCCAAGCCATAGTCCCAAATATCCAGATTACCGGGTCGGGTCGGAGTTGTGGGCAGAGACTGAAACCCAGGACCCAAGATCGATCCTCGGGGCGACCCGTATCCGAATAACGGATTGTTATGAGAAAATGATTTCACCTTATTAAACTGCAAGTTCCTAAACGAAGGGACGACGTCGTTTATAGAACACGACCCGAGTGAGCGACTTAGTGACTGACTCATCGGAGAAGACTCCGAGTCAGCTCTTGGACTCATCGGCGGCGAACCAGAAACAGGCGAAATCGACAACTGAAACGCTCTTGCACGAATCGGAGGAGACGAAACGTCGAACGAATCAACACGATCGGGGCTCCGATTTGGTAAAAACCTCAGCTGATCCGGTGAATGAGCGAAGAAACAGATTCTCCGGCGGCAGTTACCGCCGTCTTTACACGGCTGAGTCCGGTAACGAGTTGGATGAAGCCAACACTCGAAAACTCCATGCGCGAACTCACACGAGTCACCTTTCTTGCAACCACCTTTTCGGAAATCAGGACAAGCCGTACCGGAGTAATGGTACTTCCTCGGATCTCTCCGGCGAGCTTTTTCTCCGGGATGAGCGTACGGACACTCAGTCCAATCATGGCTACGGCCACGAGCACACCTCCTCACTTTGAAATCGTACATGCGGAAATGGTCACATGAATATGCATCGACTGGAGAGTCCGGACCCAATAGATCCGGGTCAGAATCCGGATCCGGTTCGTTCGACGGCAAATAACGCTGTAACGCCGCCAAAGCTTCAAGCATGCTACAATCTGGACTATTCATCACCGGAGAAAAAATCTCCGACGCTGTAAGCTCTTCAGAAACCGGCCATGGAGGAATTTCCACGGTCGGGTAAGTCCGGCGAGTTTCACCGATCATCATCTTGTTAAATTTCCCGGCGAAAATCACATTCGTCGTCTTCCTCTAATTTTTTTTTTTGTTGTCTCTGAGCTTTTTTTTTTCTGTTTGCTAATTCACCGGCAAAGCTACATATGTAGTTGAAATACTTAACCATGGTTTGATTAAATACTTTTAACCATGGTTAACGCTATTAGGCATAGGAATAGGAGCGATATTTTCTACCGCAGTTAAAACCTTAGTAAAAAGGTTAGCGTCACCGCGCTGTGAGATACGTGTATAAAACAGCGGCTTGAGAGTTATCCACTGGATAGCCATACGTGGATGTTATCGTGATGTGGACGTTTATCAAATGACCTTGAGGAAGTCTAACGTAACGGGCGTGTGAGTGTAAAGATGCTTTTGGATTTATTAGATTCATTTGGAAATCCGAAAAATCTCGTTTGCCTTCCGAAGTCGGTCGAAGTGTTAGATTCGCTTAAAAGACGACAAAATAGATAATCCTAACTTTAGATAATTAATTAAAATTATGTTATTTATCCGTAGGCATAAATCTAATTTATTATCTCAATTTATTTATTCTCAGTTTGATCCGAATTCTGAAAATTTTTAACATTTGATTTCTCGCTTAAATTATTATTAATTTTTCATTGCTTTTAAACTTTTGTTATTAAATAAAAAAAAAAACTAATGTATCACTATTCACTAGTAACANAAAACCCCCCCCAAAAAAAAAAAAAAAAAAAAAAACTAGAGGAAATAAAAATAATAATAATAATTGATTTTTATCAGAAAATAAAAATATTTAAGATAATTCTCGAAATTTTCCATTACGAATTTTAGATAGAG
The DNA here is from genome assembly GCA_900406355.1 of Erysimum pusillum. Lineage (NCBI taxonomy): Eukaryota > Viridiplantae > Streptophyta > Magnoliopsida > Brassicales > Brassicaceae > Erysimum > Erysimum pusillum. Next base: position 12,342 of record OVBW01000068.1, on the reverse strand, counting down.
GGTATTAACAAAAATGGAATAGGATAAAAAATGTGTCGGATGAAGAAGACATGTTGGAACAGATTTGGAATAACATTTAAAGACATTAAAGGGGCAAACAAATATGTTTCTTTGCTAAATTTGGAAGCAATTCCATATCCCACAAACAAATCGACCTCTCATTTATCCTTTCATCTTTCTTTTTCGTTTTATTTTATTTCATATAAATATATTTTTGTATTTTTTTTTTATTCCTCTCTGCTTAGTGCTTACTTTGACAATTATTTATCTTGATATATTCTAAACGATCAGTTCTTAATTATGTTTCAACTAAACGTTTGATACGGTCAATGCGATCGGTGATATTAGAATGTCGAATGTATTTTATAAAAAAATAAGAGTTAAATGAATTAAATAAATGACAGAAGGTTAAAACATGGACATTTTACATTGTTTTCAAGCAATTGTTTTCAAAAATAGTTTCAATTCAAACGAGTTTTTTTCTTATTTTATTTACATAAGATGGTTCCGAGGTCCAATAAAGCAATATTTTCTAGATCTAACGAAGAAGACAGGTTACAAATATCTAAATACGTGTAGCTCATTCTATTCAACGAACAATTATTATTTATCCGTATTTGGAAGATAGTGAGATGTACACACAACACAACGCCTTCGTTTTCAGAGTCACTGAACCTATTAAACATTTGTCTATGTATGGGCCAAAAATATCTTTAATGTCGTAGCTCTTACGACGCTGAATTGTATACAATTAGAACAAACAAATGCTAATTTTAAAAGGGGAAAAAAGCTCACAAATTTGATTGAAAGTGATTTATATATACATATTAGGGAACATATATTATATATACATACAAGTTCACTCATTAATGCTTTTTTTTTTTTTTAACAAAAAAAAAGTAATGCTTCTTTAAACATTACCTTTCTCCAACTTGCATATGCAATCCAATCGAAAGACGGACTTCAAAATTTATATAGATTTTCTCTTTGGATTTCTACTCGCTTAGATATTTATTCGACAATCACATTTTGGCAGCCCTTACCTTTTGTTTTTGTCTAATAGTTTAAGTTGACATTTACTCAGAGAATAAATTTACTTCGTTTTGTAGTTCTATTTGTGTGTGTTCAACCGCTGAAAAGTAGTTTTTCTTTTAATAAAAAACAAAAATTTAGAAGTCGAGTATAAAATCCCACATCACTTGATGGAAAAACTATACAAAAGTCACAATCGGAAGACAAATAGATGTTCATGACATCGAGCAAAAAAACAAATATCAAAAGAGTAATTTTCTCATCTTTTCGGTTAGTCTTTGTGTTAAGTTCTTTTTTATGAGGTTTGGATATAGCGAAGATGTGATTTGTGCTAGTTTTGACATACATATATTCTTTTAAGATTAAATACCAACATTTGATAATATATGTGACAAATTTGTAAGATATATATAGCATTTAAGACTTAATTTCAAATTACCTCTCTAAACGATTTAGCCAACCATGCTTGGACGTTCCTTACGATGGAAGACCGATATTTTATTGTGTTTGATATAGAAAAGAAAGGTTAGTAAAAGGTGTTTGTAATTAGTTAGTACTTGAGGGACCATGGAGAGCAGTCTCTCCTCATTCGTCTTCTCTTTTCCAACCCATTTGTTTGTATGTGAAGGACAAAACTTAATTATATGATGAAAGAAAGCAGGAGTTTTGGACTGAAGTTAGCTGATTTCTCAACTATGTTTTCGCAGTTAATTTATGGAGTATAGCTTGAGCATAGAACAATAAATATTAAAAATTCAGAACGAGTTTTGGTAAAAAAATTTGTACTGCTATCTTTTACTGTTTTTACTATTATGATAAATTTATAGTTTCATCATCTTCGCTAAAAGCTCTAACCAATTATCAACGCTGAAATCTTTTAAATATTTATTGAAAAGTATAAATGGAAAGAAACCATGTGACCCCCAAATTCCACAATGTGTAATATCATCCACAAGTTTTAAGATGTCGATTTATTACTTCTACTTTTTTTTTGTTCCTCCAACATCTTTTCTCTTCCATTAAATAACATATGTATCTAATATGTAACACCCCTTTTATCATCAGCATCTCTACCATACAACACAACAATATTCCCAATATGATTTCAATATATCTAAAACCACATGGTTGTAGTTCCTTTGTCCCTCTATTGGTCAGTATTATCCAAATATATTGTCATCAGGAAGAAGGGTCGAACCTATAACTAGTTTCGTTTATTTTAACTAAATAACCAAATTTACACAAGAAATTGCTATATAGTTACGAAAGTCAAATAAATTCTCAAAACTAAAAATAATGAACAAATTTTTAATTCACACAGTTTTCTTGTCTCCACCCAAAATTTATGATATCAGCTGATTCATTCCCTCGCATTCTTTCGTTTTGTTTCTTAATTTTCATAATTTCATAATTAGAATAGATCATGGACGGAAATATATATATATATGTCTGAGGTTTTAGAAAGTTGAGTATTTTTTACCATTTAAAACGGCTACAGTTGCTAAACCATATCAATTTCTTTTGTAGATTGTAGAAGTTAATCCTTCACCATAAACCACACGACAAGTTCTCTATCCACGTGAGACCACACATTTTTAGTTCATTTTCAATTCTAATCAATTACTAAATTAGACAGAGTACGTTTAACTTTAGCGCATGATATGTTACTGCTTTTGATCCAAGATCAGATAATTTTCTGCATTCGATTTTAAGCGATTAAAAACAAATGGTAATAATAAAAGCGTCTAAATAGGACGCCAATTATTTGTCTTCTCGGAATGTTTTATAATGTAAAGGAGCTTGTGCATGTGATGTACGTAAAGAGTGTATACGTACACGCGTCGATATCACACATGATAACAATGCCACCTCTTAAGGAAGCATGAGGGATCATGCATGCATGCCCCATCCATCTCGACCGTTCATTACGCTTCAAATTAAATAGTTTCTTATATGACTCCACCAAATATTTATTATAATTAATATATATAGCGATTTCTCGATCATGACTACTACGTGATAAACCTTTATTCCCCCTTAATTACTCAACTTTTATTTATATAATAAACAGTTAATCACCATATCTTGATCTTATCCCCAAATTTCAACTTATTTTCCTTAGAAATTTTATGTCATCAAACAATACTGTATTTACCCTGCTCTTTAACATGGATGGATGTGAAAATTTGAACCTAGTAATTTCCTAAATCATTGTTAATTTACTCTATCTTTTGGTAAAGTTGATATATATAACACCATGTAATGTAAGTAAAATATATATATAAAAAAGACGAAAATATGATACCAAAGGAATAGTACTTTTTCTGTGTACAATACACTAATGGTTAGGATCCAACAATTATATATTACCAGAAAATTGCAAATAAACATTCGAAGATATAACTAAAATCGATTTTAAAAACACGTACAGAAAATTAATATAATATAATGCCAACCGAATCCGAATATTTTCTACTAAAGGCTTCGATTTGCAAATTACTTTATCTGGTAATAAAGAAAAAAAAACTTAACTCTGTCAGATTCTCTAATACCTAATAGGGATGAAATCTCAAAAGAAATATCACATGATCTGCCTCAAGGTCACGTGACACCGTTCACCTTGCGAACATGTGTCTTATATCCTTGCAGCACGTGTCTTTCGATACCAATTACTTTCCACGTCCCGACAAAAAACTAGTATTTACGAGAATTTGAAATAAATAAATATGTTCACAAAAAGGTACGGAAAGGTATACGTGGCTGACTCTTTCTGGCTTTTGACCACCAACGTGTCCTTTCTCAGTGACCTCACACACCAGGGAATCTTGAACTCTCGTTAGGATCTCACCACGTGTCGACATTGACGTGACCCCAACAATTTATGAGTACAATTATCGTGGCGCATTGGTGAATTACCAGAACGAAACCAAAGTTAATTAATTCGGTTCAATCGGTTTACTAATAATATTGTTCTTGACCGGTCGACTTAACAAAAATGATTTAACTCTAAAAAGAATAGAGTACTCGATTAGATGGAGCCGAATCATGTCCCTTCCATTTCACTTCAAGTGATACCCAGTCTGACTTGGTAACGACACTATTATTTATAGAATGGTGTTCAATTATACTAGTATCATGAATTTGCAAAGCAACATACCCGTTTAAGCATAGTCTCGATCGCCACCCCTAGTTTCAGTCAGAATGAGTCCTCATATCACATTACTTTTTTTATCAATGAATTAAGTGGTAAATATTCTTCGATAAAAAAGAAGAAGAGGTTGATGTGTTTCGTACAAATTCATCCATATAACTGTTTTTGATGGTACTTTAGTAAATTGAATGACATTGTACAAGAGTAGTTTTTAAATATTTTTCATTATTATTTGGGTCCGAATGGGGAAAGCGGATCAAGCGGATCAGGCAGAACAAAAAGGATCAAGCGGATCTGGCGGAACAAAAGCGGATCAAGCGGATCTAGCGATCCAAAATATATGTTTGAATGGTGAAAGCGGATCAAATTATGTGAATCAAATATTTATATTATAAAAAATGAAAATTGTATATAAAATATTTTACATAATGTGATATATATTAAAAAAGAAACTTATATTTATATAATATATTATTTATATTTATACAAAAAATATTTAATGTATACATATTTCATTTATAAATTATGTAATTAAAATTATATTAACTGCTAATATGAAACTGTACTTAATAAAATATAAAAAAGAAATGTCAGGTTATTGATTGACTTTAGGTAATTTAGTATAGTTTTTAGAATTTCTATACAAAAAATAAAAACTGAGAAAAAATAAGAAGAAGAAAAAAGCAGGAGATCCATTGGTTTGCTCAGTAATTGAGGTGTTATCACTGTTTAAGGCGGATCTGTCTTTTTTCACTTCATTTGAACCACAAGCGTTCCACCCTTTAGTTTATTATTATAAAATCAAGAAACGCTTATGGTTAAAATGGATTCATGAATGGTGACATATATGCGTTTCATCCCGTCCAGCGTACGAACCATCATTTAAACGCTCTCCACTCAAGGCCTTTTCTTCTTCTTTTCACAATCAGTCGGAAGCAAAATATTTTGAAACCTTGTAATTTTCGGACATAAATTGGACGGTAAAAAAAAAAAGTAGAGCAAAAAAATTTGGACGGTGAAGTCCTTTCAAAACTTTTGTCGTTAAAACTGTGATTTGACAAAGTGAATGAGTGGTTTCTGGAGATGTGTACCATCATGGAAAAGAAAAAAAAAAATTAGAATAATATCACATAATAATAATAAAACTAATTATATATCTGATTAGGAAAAAACGTACTGAATGGACATAGACACATTCTTTCAGATAACCGAAGGAAGAGGGTTCCTTTTTTCTCTCTCTAAAATTTTGGTCTCCCTTCTCTCTTCTGTAAAAACAGCCGCCTCCAAGCTTTGCTTCTCCGATCGGCGCGTGTGGGCTACCACAGCCACGGCGTCGGGTCGGTTTTTGTGGTTTTGTTTAGTTTCTTAGTTTTGGTTCTGTGTGTGGAGAGATCTATGGTTTGGATTCGAATTTTCGTTTCCTTCTCCTTTTTCTCTTTTTAGATCTAGGTTTTGGTTCGTTTGATTTTGCTGTAAGATTGATTACTCTTCTTTACCTGATTTGTCCTTGGCTCAAACGGCAGAAGGCTCTAAGCCACGCACTCGTGGGGTGGTGGTGATTCGGTTTGGGCGATCCAATTTTTGGGTTTCCTCACACAGTTACAACTTTCGGATCTAGGGCTAGATCCGTCCAGGTTTGGGTTCCTCTTACCGGTTCAACTTGCGATGTTGACATCTCCGGCCTTGGCGATTATTTCGGTGCCACCGTTTTCGCCTTCCTCAAGGTAATCCAGTGTTTTTCTCTGAAGATTCTAAATAACCAAGTGAGGCAAGAAGATCGGAGTCTTTATAGGTTGTGGTCAACTCCTTTGTTCTCAATCTGTTAGTTTTGCGATCTAGATTTGTTTGGGTAAAAAGAAAATTGTCTTTCAGTTTAAGATCTTCATTCCTGTTTAGATCTTTTCAGTTTGTGTTTTTAAGTTTGTCTTTCTAAGTTTTCGGGGGTTAAAGTCCCGCCAGCTAAGTTTCCGGGGGTTAAAGTCCCGCCGGCGTTGTATTACTCCCTTGTATTCTACCTTGTATTTCACCTTAGCTTTTATGCTATAAATAAATAATCCAGATGAAAAAAAAAAAAAAGGACATAGACACCGAATGGACATAGACAAAACAATTGGCATTGCAGAGGGGGGGAAAAAAAGAACCTAAAGAGTAAAAAAGTACAGGTGAGAGGTTTGGAATTTTAATTACTGTATGCTTTTATATTATTCAGCCATTAACAAAGTCATTAACTTCTTATATTATTCGGTTTGTCTGTGTCATCGGTTTTCTTTCTCTACTGTCGTTAACTTTTTTTTTTTTGCAAAAACTCATATAATATTTTTTCCTTGATCTTACATCCAAACTATTAGGAGGGATCTCTGATTGATTAATTAGATACATAGATTCTGAATCGCAACACTTCACATTTATAACATTGACTGACGTGATTGGGATCTAAAGGACATGATGTCATGGATAATTTTACGGTTTAGGCCCAATGGTCAGTGTATAAGGGTTCAGGATCGAAATTAACATTGCGGTTATCATAAGGGAAGATATTTGCGATTTGCTGAGGTTCTGACGAAACATCGTTATGTTCTTTCTTTCTCAATTTATTTGATTATAGATGGGCTATAACTATTGGGCCAAGAGCCCCTTATATTATCTTTCCCATGCATCTGTATTTAGAAAAACATTTACCAACCAAAAAGATATATTATGTATGGAAAAGCAAGTATTTTATAGTATAAATTTAATTATTTATTGCCAAAATTTTGGAGTTCAATTCTGTTATTTTGTTGAAGATTTTAGATTTTGTCAACTTTGTTCATAGTTGAGAATTATGCTGTGATGGACACAACGTTATCACTATTATTTTGACAATAGTTTTAAATTTAAGTGTACCGTTTTCGGTTACTCGAATAGATCTAGTACTGATATATGGGTGATGGGTCACGCCCATGACTAGGGTTTGTTTACGCTTGAAGTTACTCATTTAGGTTTTCATCTGAATTCACAACTACATTAACCAACACAAGATCGTCACGACTTGGCGACGGAATGCTATAAGTAATTGTTAAAGACATTTTTGTTGAAAGCCATCGAAAATTGGGTCAACGCGTTCACTCGAGAGTCAAGTCACTCTCGATTCAGTATGTGGATGGAGATACAAGTCGGAGAGATAAGATGTCTATATTAGTTTGATAGAGTCCAAAGCGAGAGAGAGATGATCACTAGTCTTACAACGTGTTAATGTTGTATAAATTCTGCACGTTCTGTACCTAACTGTTATAATGTATAAACAATTAATTAAGTACTTATTGTTCTTACCAAAAAGAAAAAAATTATTGGGTCAACGAAGCGGTAAATAACTGTTTGACACTTTCATTCTTTGGGATTTGATGTACATCAATTAACTCGAGCTACACATGATAATATTAAAATACTAATTCACGTTATAACCATGACATTGCTGTTTAATAAGAATTTGCATAATTAACGTGCAACCAATAACCAATGCCCACAACTAACCGTTGGCTACATATTAAAGAATTATATTATTCCAGTTTATGCGTGAGGCTTTGATCATTGTCTGTAAACGGCCGTAGCAGTGGTACCAAACTTAGATTATAATTTTATTTTCTTATAACCCATGTTCGTACCCTACGAAATCATCTGAATGCCAATCGGCCCCTAAATATTACTAATAAACTTAGATTATTAAGATATGTTTAAACTTCTTTTCTTTATACCTCAATATAACTGATTCAAACGTCGTGTGTTAAGCAGGGGATAATGCATCATTGCATTGACAGCTATAGATGAGTTGTTCCCACCTGCAGTACTGGGATTATAGATATGAAAAAATGAGAAACACATGACGTTTGAATCATCCAAAATAGTTACAACTGATCTTTTTTTTCGAGCAATACTTATATTAAATATATATACATGATAATAGTTAGATAGAGAACGTGCAGAGCTAACACATTGTAAGACTGGTCTCTCTTTGGACCCTATCAAACTATATATACATCTTATCTCTCCGACTTGTATCTCCATCCACAAATTGAATCGAGTCTTGACCCTCGAGTGAACGAGTACCAAAAATGGGTCAGGGTTCATTGCAAAATCCACTTTTGGACATCGAAGAAAATGGTTCAACGATGCAGAAACAACTAAACTCTGATATCAATATAATTAGGTCAAGAAGAAATCGGATTGCAATTGCGTCGTGCTTGTTCCTGTTTCTTCTTGGAATCTCAGGTATTGAGTCTTTTTCTCTCTTTCTTTAATTGACACTGTGCTTTTTAGTTTGCCGTAACTAGCTAGGCACTAGGCAGGCCGAATCCGGTTTTCGTATTTTTCCATCAATACAATATATAAACCAAATATCATTGGTTCGGTTAGATAAAGTTTTTGGATTCGTACGATCGACTTGGAATCTATATTTTACTATAAAGATTTTTCAAAAATAAGGAAATTTTAATGAATTGATTTATGATATTCTCGGTTTAATTCGACTACTGTTCATTTGGATATGAAAAGCATATCTTTATATATTTTCTTTTCTATATGGTTTTTGAATTGGTTAATTCGGTGTAGTTTTGATTTGGTAATTAAACCAGATTATTCCTTAACCATCACGTCCGAATTTGTCACATGTCAAATGATGTCCATATATAATAGTACAAATGAATTACGTATAGCGTTGCAACAATATGAATTATTCTTATCGAAATTAAAATAAAATAATATGAGTTACACCATCTCTCGATGAACTAACTAATCTTATTGGAACATTATTATCAGGCTTTATATTCAGTAGACAGTTTTTCAGCCAAGAAACTGAAATCAACAGCAATGACGAACAGTGGGTTGTGACGTCAGAAAACGGCGTCGTGGCGGCTGATCACGAGACATGTTCAGAGATCGGTGCCGAGGTGCTAGTAAAACTCAGCGGCACCGCCGTGGACGCCGCAGTGGCAGTCGCGTTTTGCTTAGGTGTCGTGAATCCAACGTCTAGCGGAATCGGCGGCGGAGCTTTCATGGTCGTCGGCTTATCAAACGGCTCGGCTACGACTTATGATATGCGAGAAACCGCTCCATCGGCTGCTTCACAGGTTCTTCTCATTACTAACAAAGTTCCATGTTTTTATTCACTAAAAAAAAAAAAAAAAAAAAAAAAAAAAAAAAAAAAAAAAAAAAAAANTTTTTTTTTACAAAAAAAAAAAAAAAAAAAAAAAAAAAGAAAAGATAAAAAAAAGAAGCAAAAGTCACTAACTTCTACGATACATGTTTTATTTTAGATTATAGATTTTGCTTTTAGTTTTTAGATTTTGTTAACAAATGAGTAGAAACTCTTAAAATATAATTTCTCTATATTTTAGGGAACCCACTTTTCTTAAAATCTTGAATGCATGGTTTGTAAAATGAATTTTTGGAAAATTTAAAACTAAAAACCATTTCAAAAACCATAGCCATTCAATGCCTAAGTAAACTATGCCATTACCATATGCTGATATGCTTTTGTAGTAGGTGAAACTTTGTAGATTTTTGTTAATGAATCGTTAACAACCGTAATAGGATATGTTCGAGGGCAAAGAGGCGGAGAGGATAGTTGGACCATTGTCGATAGCAGTTCCGGGAGAGGTAGCGGGACTTTACGAAGCATGGAAGACACACGGTCGTGTCCCATGGGAACTGCTGGTTGAGCCGTCTATCAAGTTGGCTCGAGACGGTTTCGAGGTCGGTCCGCATCTCGAGTTCGCCTTAATTTGGAGCAAGCCTAAGATCATGAACGACACTGGTTTGAGGAGTGTTTTTACTCAGGGAGGAGAATTGTTGACGAAAGGTGAAAAATGTAAAAATACGAAACTCGCTGAGACCTTGAAAGCAGTGGCCAAGGATAAGATGATGGGGTTTTATCAAGGGGTTGTGGCGGAAAATCTTGTGTACGATATAAATGCGACCAAAGGGATCATGACGATGGATGATTTGAAGACATATAAAGTTAACGTGAGCGATGCTATGGTTGTTGATGATGTTATGGGGTATAAAATACAAGGAATGTGGCCTCCATCAAGTGGAACGCCTGGTTTTGCAATGGTGAGAGAATGATGATTCCTTTTTACGATATCTATATAAACATTGTGCAAATTTTTAATAATCTTTTAATTTTCGTTTTGATATTCAAAACAAACAGGTTATGAAAATATTGGCCGAATACAACAATGGATATGCTCCTAATGAGAATCTTGGTCTTCATCGTGTTATAGAATCCATAAAACATATGCTTGCAGCTAGAATGGACCTTGGAGATCCTGCGTTTGTTGATGGAACATATGATGTTGTGGACAAGATGATCTCTAAGTCTACCGCCAGTATAATTCGGAGTAAAATATCCGATTCCAGGACTTTCCCTCCTGAACATTACCTCAGCAAGTAAGTGATTGATTAAATCAAATCTTTCTCTCATATGGAGAACGTTTTGTCAGTGCTTACAGCTTATATATTGCCGCCTGTTAAAATAGATATAAACAGCTTGAGGACCAAGGGACGAGCCATTTCTGTGTAGTGGATAAAGATAGAAACGTTGTATCAATGACAACAACTGTGAATTATGCGTTTGGGTCAGGGTATATGTCGCCCTCTACCGGTATTATACTCAACAACCAGATGGCTGATTTCGCGATACCAACCGAGAACGTGACCTCTCCTGATGGCCTTCCACCCGCACCTGCAAATTACATTGCGCCAAAGAAGAGGCCTTTGTCTTCTATGATGCCTCTAATTATCAGCAAGGTAATGTAAACAGCAAAATCAAGAAAAACTCATTCTTTTGTGTAAAACAGAACACTAGAACTGAAATAAGAGGGGAGCTTAGGTCCATCTCTAGTAGGTGTCACTGAAACAGAACCAAAACAGAGGATTTTTGGTTCATTAAAGTCTTAACAAAACAGAACATAAACAGAATTTCTTTTGCTAATCTCCTTTTTTGTTCTTTTCTGGCAGGACAATGAGCTAGTCGGAGTTATTGGAGCGAGTGGCGGAAATAATATAATTCCGGGGGTAATCCAAGTGTTCCTCAATCACTTTATCTTGAAGATGAGTCCTCTAGAGGCTGTGAAGAGTCCAAGAATCTATCACAAGGTAAATGCATTAAAGATAAAAGTGATAAAACACACAGAGATACTTTTTCAACAAGTTTTTTGATCAAAGAGATAATTATATCTTCTCCAGTTGATACCAAACGAGGTGTTATATGAGGACTGGCCAGTGTACAGTAAAGATCACATTATACTTAAAGAAGAAACTCAAGCGTTCTTGAGGGAGAGAGGACATGTACTAAAGCCTACAAATGTAGGAGCAACTGTTCAATTAGTTGTCCAAAACAGAGTAGATGATAAGAGAGTTTTGACGGCAGTTAGTGATCTCCGGAAGGGTGGGAAGCCAGCTGCTGCTAATCCTGCTCCAACTCCTGCTCCTTCTCCTTCTCCTTTTTTCTGATTTAATCAACATAATTTCTGCAATATTTCCGTTTAATTGTGTTTTAATTTTTCTTTTTTTTTAATAAATAGATAGAAATGTTGAATAAATATAAATTAAATATATTACGGTGTTGTTGATTATAAGAAAATAACAATGTGTCATTAGACTGAAATACTGAATGTTAGTTGATTAGGAGGAACATACGTAAAAATGAAAAAGCGTGTCCTACCGCAATGCGTTACTTTTGTAAACCACATTCCGCCAAATTGGCTTGTTTAAGCTAATCAATACAAGCAGTTGACAAAAAAAAAGGAGGAACATACGTAAAAATGAAAAAGCATGGCGATTTTACCCTTTAATGTCCATGCGTTACAGACCAAAAAAAAAAAAAGCTTAATTATCCGATTTGGCCAAAAGAAAAAAATTGGAATTATCGTGCGGTTACTACTAACATTGGAACTAAAATAGTTTGGTCAACTCAAAGTTGAGATTTCTTCGTCTAGTTTGGATTTTGTTAAGGCATCTTCAAGTCATTAACCTATTTTTAAACTCCGAGGTAACTCAAGAGTTCTCATACTATATATTCAAAAAGAATATTCATAGTATATTCCTTTTTCATTTTATTATTTATTAATACCACTAGGTCTCAGACCCCCCGCGATGTCGCGGGGGAAAGTTTTATCCTAAAA
>OVBW01000067.1:0-58656 GCA_900406355.1 Erysimum pusillum | reverse complement strand
CAGCTTCTCATGCAGTTTCAGAAAGACAACCTTCTCTTATTATATAAGATTGGGGACACACAAATACACACTTTCACTTTACTAATTGAGGTCTCTATTACAACCTCCACTCCACTCCAATTTTCTATCTAATCTCTTTACACTAACCACCTATGAACCCTCTACTTTGTCACCACTACTTTTGCTCTATTTTGTTTCACCAAACATATGACATGGTCATTTGAGATGTGAAATCCTTGTCGGATCAAAATCCTTCCAATAGCAGCAAACAAATGGCAAAATGACAGAGTTCAATGGAATATCTTTAGATTTTTAATCACAGATTACATCACTCTATTTTCTCAAAGTTTGTAGAAACACCTTTTGTCAACTCAAATCTCTATTTGGTGTGTTCTCATTGGATCTTCTCTTGTTGCACTAGATTTATATCAATGTTTATAACTCCAACTTGATATGCAACTTTCTGTTCCACAAAAATAATTAGAGCCTAGACGATGCAAAAGCTGTGTGATCAATAGGGAGATTAAGAAGAAGAGATTGCCGCCTAGCTTTAGCATTTTTCGTTTTCTCCTTCTTCGTGATATTGATACAGGGTGCAATGTGAGAGCTGTGTAGCTTTAGGAAAGCAAGTGAAGTAGGGACAAAGAACTGAAGAAGAGTGAAGAAAGCAGGTTTGCGTGATTCATCCCGATCATCTTCATTCTTCAGAGACATAGGTTCCTTTAATTTGGAATATTTTCTATTGTCATTGTTACTTATTAACAGAAAGAACTTCAAAATGGTTGCACTACGACTTTCATATTTTCGCTTAACAAGAATAGATAAACTATATAGCAACCTACTCTTAAACAACCGAATCAGATTTTCAGATTGGCGGATCAAAAGTAAAATAACGTGGTAATCAAATAGGAGTAAGGGAAATATAACTCAATAAATCCAAAATTCTTTTAAATCGAAGAGTCTAACAACTCTCTCAAACATGAATTATTCCATAAGAAAAAAAAAAAGTTGGCGTCAGAAGGATATAAAATTTTGTTTAGGGCTCCTGCCACCCTAAGTCTTAAGCAAAAAAAATTTCATCAACATCTCAGTTTTTTGCGCGTCTTAAAACCGCAATTAAAATCGGAAAAGGAGGAAGATGGCATAAGCAATGCTTAGGCACCGCCTGATCCGAACTTCTTACCGAAGACGATCAGCTGCAATTTGTCGTAACCGGAAAGCACACCAGCACCTGCAACAGCACGAAGAATGTTGGCACCAGCTCCCTTGAAGAGTGACTTGGCTCCTTCATTCTTGAGGATCTGAGTGAAGGCATCCATAGAACTCTTGTACTTGACAGCTTCGCCTGACGTCATCATCATTCTTCTGCGGACTGTGTCGATCGGGTAAGATGCAAGACCCGCACCGTTAGTAATGACCCATCCAAGAGCAAAACTAGCGAAGAAACTGTCCTGAAATGACAAGAGAAACACCACATGTCAAAACCAACAAGCCATAAGTGAGAGAACACATATTAGAGAGAGAGACAGCACAACTAACCGCCAAGTCCCCGGTGAGGAGAACAGGCTTCACAGAGTCATAGAGTCCAAAGTACAGACCACGGTAGACAATGATACCAACACAGGAGATGTTGAATCCACGGTAAAGACCAGCAATACCATCAGACTTGAGAGTCTTTCTGTAGACATCAACAAGACCATCAAACTGTCTGCCACCACCTCCTTTCTTTGCAGCCTTGGCATCATTGGCTAGACGGGTACGGGCATAATCAAGGGAATACACAAACAGAAGGGAAGAGGCACCAGCTGCTCCTCCAGATGCCAAGTTACCAGCAAACCACTTCCAGTAACCATCTCTGTCTTTCTTAAAGTTGAAAAGCCTCTTGAAGTAATCTTTGAAAGCAAAGTTCAAGGCCTAGCATTGAAAAGAAAGGAGATTAGCACCGAAATATGTTGTTTCAAAAGCTATAAAAACAAAGTGTGTGAAACTCAACCAACCTGAGTGGGGAAGTAACGGATGACATTGGCAGTGTTTCCTCTCCATAGAGAACCAAACCCTTCATCCTTTACTGTCCTGCCGAAACAGTCACCAATACCCTTGTAGGGCTCAGAAAGTCTGCCAGCTTTAATCATCTCATCCTGGTTCTGAATCAAAAGCTTAACACGCTCAATGGGGGCAGCAGCAGTCTTTGAGACGGCAGCAGAAACACCACCCATTAGAAAGTCAAGAGCAAAATTTTTGAACCCTTTCTCTCCTGGAGCTTGGACAAACACTGGGGATGCAGCTGTTGCCAACATCCGGGATGTGGGAGGAAATTGAAATGCAGCATTGGAGTAGTTTCCGTAGGTTGCATGTCTCTGGTACATAGAAGGCCTCTGGTAACCAACTTGGACGTCCTTGGTAACACTTGAACGCATGAACTGCCCAGCAGCTTTCTGCGCAATAGTGGGGTGCTGAACTTGATCAACCATTTTGAACTCTGCAAAATTACAAAACCAATGATGAAATACCAAACGTAAGTACACCAGTAAGGCATATCATAAAATACTTTACCAACACAAGTTTGAAATGTAATACTACGGGTCTAGGATTCTCGCGGACTAAAAACAGTATTAAAATAGCAAGCAGAATTGAATGTCAAATCACAGAAAGCAGTTTCAGCAAAGCAACCCAAGAATATTGGAAAGAGCAGAGGACAATTCAAAAGTCTGAATAATTAAAAACACTTTTACTAGAGTTAAATATTCTTTGAACGAAGAAATAAATGAGAAAAGAAAAATCAAAACAGCAAATTGATACAATCAACCAAGATCTACCCAGGCATATGATAAGGTAGAGATCTGGAAAATTTTAAGAAAAAAAAAACTTAACGCTGATTGTACAACAATCACAATTTCCCGTTGATGGTGGCGCAACAACAGATCCAATACATTAGAAGCTAAAGGCAACAGATCCAAACCATTTCGATGGTTAGAAGATCAGCAGATCAAGACAACGCACAAAAAGAAGCAGATCTATAGAACCAGGAGCTCAAAACATTCCGATCGGAATAACAGCAAGCAGATATCATCATTTCTGAAATAGAACAATCAGATCTATGGATCTAAACATCTCATTTACCTTACAGATCTAAGAAACGAAACACAGATCGATGAAACAAGAATAAAAATAATTTGAAGAACAACGAGATTATAAAGCGACACAGATCTGAGAGAAACGAGTCATACCTTGGAGAATCGATGGATGAGCAAAATATCTGGAGAGAGAGACTCCGCCTTTTTCTCACGGAGATGAGAGGCGAAGCAAGAAAGAGGAATTTTTCTCTGTGGTGAAGAGGCGAGGCTTTGAAAAGAGCAATTGTTAGCCCTTTTATCGTCTCGAAAAATAGGGTCGCAGTGTCGCGTTCGTCACTCGCCAGTGGGGACGCGGGTAATAATCTAATGCAAACAGAAGCATCTGTGCCTTGCTGCTGCATATCCATCCGTTGGATCATACTCATTGGAATCTAAGAGTTTAATAACCGTTGATTGTGTTGACTTCTGAAAGAATTGTTTTTTTATGTGATGGTACGACCCTGCTTTCTAACCGTTAGATCTTGCGCTAGGAATCTGGAGCGTCATTTGGCATCGTTGAGGGCAACTAGTGAGTGGACGGCTGGAAGGGTAGCGTGGAAAATTACTACTTTGTCTACCATACCGAACCAGATCAATTTGCAAATATCTTATTGCAAAATTATCAAATAAATAAAAGAAAAACAAATTGAAGTGTTCAATTTTATTTTTATGGGCAGATTGTCAATTTTGTTATATTTCCCAACTATATGAATATGATACATTTGTGAATNTTATTTATAAACTGATTAGCATATTTAATATCGTGATATTTTCTATTTAAACCCTCTTGATTACATAAGATATTTTTTATATTTTTTTCTATGTTTTTTTGCTATGATATGAAAAAAAAATATTTTTTCTATATTTTTTTCTATGTGAAAGGTTGGTTTTCATCTTTTTCTAATATTCTCCCATGTGTACGAATATTCAACACCTCAACGTCTCATACCTTTAACTTTAAATGAAAGGTTTAAGTCGTTTAGTTATTCTTTTTTGGTCAAATTCGTTAAGTTATTCTAGAAACCTTTTATTTTTTTAATCAAATGATGTTTTGGCCAAATAGAAAATCAAATGTAGTCTATAACGTGAACAACATCGTGAGAGGGCCGGCGAATGTGAAGTATGGCTCCTCAAAAATCACGAGGCTTATTGGAGAGCACTAAAAATATTAACTTAAAGAGAATCAGAGTCTAGAGAGGCTCAGGTGGGACTTTTAAAGGGAACAACAACAACCAGAATCATCACTTGTCGATTACTTCAATCAGACTTGGCTCATAGTCGTTCGGGGCCACAAATCCATGGAGGTTCATCACTGTAGCAGCTACATTCGCAAGCCCACAATTGGTACCTGCACACACGCATCATGCCCAAATTTCACATAAGACAATAGAGTGTGGCATTGCTTCAAGTTAGATCAGAAGTAGCTCGGTTTATCACTGCTAGATGGAATCTACTTTGACCATGCTCTGGCTTTTCTTCAAAACGCTTATTGTGGTTGTTCAATCTACAGTATCTAGTTAATCAGAACTCAATCTTATTATCACGACTTGGAGACTTACAAGAATGGAGGATAAGTGATGTAGAAAACCCAACTTACCACCAGAGACACAAGTCAAGAAAACAAACAACAAAGGAATATACATGTAATGTAATTGATTACTAGGAACACAAGTGTGTTTTAGCAGAAACACGAGAGAAAAGTCAGGGATCTGACACACATGTAGGCAAAGATGGTGAGGAGTTCGTGGTTTCTATTCGTCCCTTGTCGCAGGATCCATTCCAGTCGAAGGGCTATCAGCAAAATATTCTGGATGCTTCACGTTCACACCATACTGCCAAACCGAGTTTGCTCATATGAGTTAGCTTTCCACTAGTACTTAAGACGAGATGGTAAAACCTTACCTATCTACCTACACTACTGCAATCCACAATATTAGAACAACCAAGGCATGTTTCTAAGCATTTTATGTTGATTCTGTGATACTGAATTAGCTTCATCACTTCATGCCATTTGTATTTTGAGTAATGGTCAATGCCTTATTTGCAGCTTAAGTAAAAAAACAAAAGGCATCTACATTTTCTTCTCATACTTTGGAGGTCTGTGGGTCAACGCCACCACCGGAAGCATGATCTTAAGAGGAAAAAACATTTACCTCACGCAAAGCTTTTGAAAGATCTTCCATTGTCAATATCAAACGCTTATCCTGTTCGAAGAAATTTAATATTCATGACATAATCCAAAAGATAAAGACAATTCATATTTGTTGCAAAAGAAAAAAAGAAAAAAAACGAAAGTGAGCCAGAGGTCACCTTTTGCTGTTTTTTGTCTTTCACAACTGGTGCTGGTCTAGCCTTGCAGTGCCTGTATATAATTCACAATTTGTATTCTTCAGGAGCTTATATCAATGCTATAAGCTTTAGGGAAAATCTAGCTTACACATCTGTTCATCTCATCTACTCAGAATGAGCAGCTTCTCTTTGTCAATTACAAGTCAAATATGAAAAGGATATGGAGATTTGTGGACAGGGGAATGAAAACTTACTGAAGGGCGTCACTGGCAACGTCTGCAACAAACTTTTGTGTAGCCACAGCAACTAGCCTTATCCTGTCAAACAAGGAAACAAAATATCAGAACAAACTGGCAAGAATATATACAGGAAAATATTATGACAGGAGTACAAAACTCAACAACTCAAAAAATACCAATGTTAAGCACTCAATTTGAAAGAAAGAGAAGAATTCCCTCATTATACTGCGCATACAATCTGAAGTTTACATTCAAAATTGCTAACTTTTTCCAGTGCTAGTCCAACATGGACTTGTTTACCCTACCGTTTCACAGGAATCTAAACAAGGGAAGAACTAAATCGAACACGGGAGAGTATGATATCCCAAAAGTAAACCCCGACTACAAGAGTGCTGAACCATAAAAGTAATACACTAACATATGACAAACCTAGTACATCTGAGCTGATTTAAACCAAGACATCTGATCTAACTGCTGGTAAACCATTCTAAGACCCAACAATGATTCCAATTATAGAACCTAATCTGCTCATTCATTGTGAGTATCACATATAACTTGTCGGAAATACCTACAATCGTACGTCGGGGCACTGAAATCCACTCTTAGCCAAGTAGTGCTCCACTAGATCATCAGGAATCTGAAGAAAAAACACAAATCCAGAACTCAATCAATCCACACGGTTTAATCATTGTAGAGCCGGAAAAAAATTCTGACTAGTACAGAGAGAAGTATACAGTAGGAGTATAATCCATCAGAGAAGCAAGGAACTCTGTAAGAGCAGCATCATCTTCATGCTTTGCCTCGCCAGATTGTTGGCCGTGATTCATCTCTCCCACCACCGGAACTTCTTCGTCGGAGCCTCTTCTCAGAATATTGGAGCTTCTTCGCCGGAGATTGGAGCTTATTCGTCAGAATTCGACCGGAGACAGATGTATGTTTGCGTCGAGATCGAAGGGATTTGGGACATTGATGTAATTCTCAAAATTAGTTGGGGGTATTTTAGACATTTCTTAAATTTGACTGAAGACGGTCCATCCGAACGCACCATTCAAATATTCAACACTGGGCCTTGATCAAAGTCTCATACCTTTAAATTTAATGAAAGGTTTAACTGTTTAAGTCGTTTAGTATTCTTTTTGGGTCAAATTCGTTAAGTTATAATACTAGAAACCTTTTTTTTTTAATCCAATTATGTTTGGCCAAATATAAAATCAAATGTAGTCTATAACGTGAACAACATCGTGGGAGGGCCGGCGAATGTGAAGTATGGCTCCCCAAAAATCACGAGGCTTATTAGAGAGCGCTAAAAATAAGCAACTTAAAGAGAATCAGAGTCTAGAGAGGCTCAGGTGGGACTTTTTAAAGGGAACAACAACAACCAGATCATCACTTGTCGACTACTTCAATCAGACTTGGCTCATAGTCGCTCGGGGCCACAAATCCATGGAGGTTCATCACTGTAGCAGCTACATTCGCAAGCCCAGGAGTCTCGATATCCTGTCTGAACTTGACTCCTGCTGACAAGCCAGGACCTCCTATGGCAATTGGCACCTGCACACACGCATCATGTCCAAATTTCACATAAGACAAAACCACTTCTGGTAAAATAACCTCTCATGCTTAATCTATGCTCATCTTCAATTTCCACATTCTGTTCAAAAAACAAATCATTTTAGTGTTGCTAGGACTTACTGGTTTCAGGGTGTGAGAGGTGAGAATCTGAAGCTTCCCTTCCTTATCGAGAAGGGGGTTGCCGGATTTGTCCCTTTTAACCATGTCCTCAGCATTTCCGTGATCTGCAGTCACAACATATATTCCTCCCACCTGCTCTATGGCATCAAGGATTGTCTGCAAACCGGGTACCAAAACTTAGTGAGTCATTGCTACTAAGAATAGTTTCTAACATTCCCATGTCACAAATTTGATTGAAACCATACCCTCACAGCAAGATCAGCAGCTTCACAGGCAACAACAGTTGCTTCAATATCACCAGTGTGACCCACCATGTCTCCGTTTGGCAGGTTAACTCGCACCTGAAAATTCATTCACACCAAATTCAGAAGCCGAAGGTTTGTCTTTATGGGTTGATCCTTGATACAATATATGATAAGAGAATACATCTTACCTGGTCGAACTTGCCACTAAGGATAGCATCCCTAGCTTTCTCGGCAATTTCCAGCGCTTTCATCTTTGGCTGGACATTGAATGATATTCCACTATCACTTGGAATCTCAACGTACTCTTCTAACTTTTCATTGAAGTATCCAGAGCGGTTGCCATTCCAAAAGAAGGTGACATGGCCAAATTTCACAGTCTCACTGTTCCAGTGAAATGAATTTTGCATGGGTCAATAGCTGAGAATTTTATTCATTTCATGTAACTGACCATCAACTGTATAATCTCATCAAGACATGTCACCAGTTTTAATCAGCAAGAAACTCCCAGCATACAATAGACCTCTAACGAGTAAGTAGAGATGAACATAGCTACTTATATCACAATTTCATTTTCAATTCCAGCAAACAATTAAACCAGGATAGTTATCAAAGACTTTCAAACTAAAAGTATATAAACATGTAACTAAGAAAACAGCAATAGCAGACAATAGACCAAAGAGATAAAGAATTGAGAGATTCAAATTGTTAACCTGCAAGCAAAAGTACGGATGCCATTGTGAGCTAGATATTCACCAGAAGTCCTGTCAATCAAAGGCGGGGAAACAAGATATCGGCTAGGAAGCTTTAGCTCTCCATCATATTGGAGCATCCCTGCATAACGTATCTTTGGGACTCGTACACGATCAAACTTATCGAAATCTTCATATTCAAGGGCCTTTGCATGCATGACCATTCGATCAGCACGGAAATTGAATGTAACAACTGCGTCACCATCAACAATTGGACCCACAGCCTTTCCGCTATCATCAACAATAACAAACGGAGGCAAATACTGGTCATTAGCACCAGGTTCAGCTCTCAGTGTCTTAACCGCTTCAAGAGCGCTTTTGAATTTGTGAGGAGCTTCTCCAAGGACTTGAGCATCCCACCCTCGTTTTACAACAGTCCAATCATTCTGCAACAAGGGAGGAAAACAGAATTCCATTTAAGCAAACAGCAGAAATTCAAAGCTAAACCTAATCCATTTCCAAAAATGTCATTTTATCAAAATGAAAGTGAATTCACACCTCATAACGGTCCATTGTGACATACATACGACCTCCACCAGATGCAACCTTAGCATCAACACCTTTCGAACGTAAGTCAGCGAGGTCAGCTTCAAGAGTTTCCACAAAGCCGACACTAGAGCCATCCAAAACATCACGACCATCAGTAAGAATATGGACACGGATTCTCTTAGCACCACGTTCTGCGAAACCCTTTAGTAGCAACTGCACGAAAGAAAACAAATTCAAGAAAATTAGCAAACGCCAACGTTTCAAGAGAAAGTTTAGAGAGGTATGAGAATTGGGTACCTGCACTTGATCGAGGCGGGAGTGAACTCCACCGTCGCTTAGAAGACCAATGAGGTGCACGGTGCCTTTCTCGAAAGATTCAGAGATGTATTTGAAACCTTCATCTTCATAGATTTTCCCTGAAGCAAGAGCGAGATCGACAAGCTTAGCACCTTGAGCGTAAATTCGACCGGCTCCAAGAGCATTGTGGCCAACTTCACTGTTTCCCATGTCGTCTTCGCTAGGGAGACCAACGGCTGTACCATGGGCCTTGATCAGCCTCCATGTATCGGGTTTTCCCTGTGGAAAATCAATACCGCTGAATTCCATAATCGGAATCTATCGAAATCATCGACGAATTTGAAAAAAATGGAAAAAATGGAAACATACGTTTTTAAGAGAATCCATGGCAGGAGTTGGAGCTTTATGGATGCAATTGTATTGATCAGGATCAGATTCACCCCATCCATCGAGAACAATTAAGCCGATTGTTTTGCCCTTGGGAAGCTTGGGATGGTCCTCAAGTTTCCAGTTAACGTCGCCGGAGCTACCCATAGCTGTGGATTCGGATCCCCTCGTCGGTGAGAAATTGAAGGTAAAAGAAACAGATCTGAGAAGGGAGAAAGAGGAAACGGAAGCTTACCAGCGGAGAAACAGAGGAAAGCTCTCAAAAGAGTCGTATGGAGATTCGCAGAGAAGAAGGGGTGATGTGGTGATGTATGTATGGCAGGTTGAGCTATCAGTCACATAATATGAGGTTTAAAAAGAGAAAAGTTTGTGATGACGTGGGTCGACTTAATGGGCTTTGCTTTGGGCTCACGTTAACGTTGTCCAGCTCCACCCAAAAAAATGGAAGGAAACGAATATTCTAGTTTCACGAATGTTCTGGATAGTGCGGTTTGTAATAATAGTCTCAATGTGCTACCACATGCAATAATCGTAACCGAATAAGTCAAACCGGAGTTCACCTAAGTATTGTGAACATTTTCACTTTCAGTACGATGCTATTAATTGAGTTAACAAAGGCTGGTAGTGGGCTAGAAAACAATATCTAATGGGCCAAAGAGAAAAATCTAAAAGTCCATATGTGTAAGGCTTCAAAGAAGATATATATTAGAATTTGAGAGATGGTCAAAGTAAAGATAAAAATGGGCCAAGGATAAGGAAAGATATAATAGTAGATTCATACAGTATATGGAAAAAAATACAGAGAGATACAGATAACAAATAGGGTAGACGGACAACTGTTACGGCGAAATTGAATGCCGCAATGTATCACTATGATTGGTCGAAAAGGAAAGTAAAAATTATTTTATATTTATAAGTTTTTAATGGGAAAGGAGAAAAATCAGATGGATTGAACAGGCTGTATAATTTTTGTGAACAAATGGGACTGACGACAACACTCTTCTTCTCCTTTTTGTCCTTTTGGCTCTCTCTTCTTCTCTCTCTCCTTTCCACCGGCGACCATTAATTCTCTCTCCTCCTCCTCCTCCGCTTCCCCCATTTGCTTCAAACCCTCATTATTCGATTTGTTCTTCTCTCCAATTCTCTACACCTATTTCGTTTTTTTGCCCTTTTTGAAGTAGACGTGACGGCGACTCTTTTTTACTGAGTCTCACAGCTTTGACTCGCCCTGGGGATTTTTGCTCCAGCGGCGTAGAAGAAAGCGCACAACAATAATGGGGTATCTCTGTGGTCTTCAGGTGCTTCTGTTTCTCTCTCTCTGCTCTTATCGTCTACAAAAGCTCTCTGCTCAGTCTCCAACCAATGCGTCTTCTTCTTCTCTCGATGCTCTTCTCCAAGATTACTCTTTTAGAGCCTTTGTTCGTCCTCGTACCGGCATTCTCTACGAAGGTACTGTTCCTTCCAATTTGACAGGGATCAAACTCGCAGCCATGAGACTCAGAAGCGGAAGCTTTAGAAAACGAGGATTAACTTCGTTTAAAGAGTTCTCAATTCCCAAGGGCGTAATCGTGAAGCCGTATGTGACAAGGCTCGTCTTGGTTTATCAAAACCTAGCTAATTTCTCTCACTTATATTACCCTTTGTCTGGTTACGATTATGTTGCCCCTGTCTTGGGTCTTCTCGCTTACGATGCTAAGAATCTCTCCGCCGTTCATTTGCCAGAGCTTGATTTAAAGGTGTCTAATGATCCCATCAGAATCGATTTCTCTGATCTGGAACGAATCCCACAAGGGTCTAGTGCTAAGTGTGTTAGATTCGATTCACGAGGTGAACCAAGTTTCAGCGAATCGATTCAGCCTGGAAGCACATGCGAGACTGAGCATCAGGGACATTTCTCAGTTGTGGTGAAATCCGTTGCCTCTGCTCCGAGTCCAGCTCCTCCTGCGAGTGAGGAGAGGAAAAAGAAGAAGAGCTCTGATTCCAATTCCAAGACTTGGATCATCGTTGGCTCCGTGGTAGGTGGATTGATACTGTTGGGGCTTTTACTGTTTCTGGTTTTGAGGTGTCGGAATTACAAGAAGCAAGAGAAAATGAGGGAGATGGAGAGAGCTGGAGAGACAGGGGAAGCTCTCAGGATGACTCAGGTTGGAGAAACAAGAGCACCAACAGCTACTACGACTCGTACACAACCCATGCTTGAAACTGAATACGCAGCTTAGGAAACTTTTGATGCCTTTGTGTACATCATCATCATCCTCATCTTCTTTGATCATCTGTTACTGTCTTTTTTTCTTCTTCAATTATTCTTCTTTTGGTAAAGTGTTTTTTTCTGATTATTTTTTCGTTGTGGTTAGCAAGTTGATACTTCCACATTCATCTTGTTTCTCTACTGGTGATTAGCAAGGAAATAAGTAATATTGTTTTCTTTTTCTGCTCTCAATTCACAAACTTTGGTGGTCTCTCCATGGGAATTAAAAGATTTGGATTGTTTTCTGGAGTGCACTCACTTTGTTTTCTTCTAACTACTTTTGCTGTAAAGCTTTCTTCTTTTTTGTAATAATGTCATCATCTTTTGTCTGACAAGAAGACATTTGAAGAAGATGTTTATCATCCATACTCAACTTTGTTACTTTGAGCTTACCATTCTTCAAAAGGTACTTGTGTGTTCTTGATATTCAAGTGTTACTCTAGTTTTAAACGTCTGCTGTAAAGCTATTTGGTTCATGCAATTTGTTGACCCTAACCATGTCTGGTATATTAGAAAATCACTGATGAACGAATAGAGTTTAGGATCATGGAGGATTTGATTGTATTTATAGAGTTCCACTTGTTTCTATATAGTTTTCTGTCTTTACTTTAGAAGATGGCTTGCAATATATACTACAGAAGCTGCTTCGTACCTCTATGTCTACATATTACATCTAGTCCATGGAGTTATCTCGTTTGCTTACTTTCTATGAAAAAGTCAGCGTGTTTCGTATTTGATTTTGCATGTTACATTCTTGAAAAGCACTATTTTCCACTCCAGGTATGTAACAATATGGGCAACTACAAATCTTTGCTCTGAATAGATTTGGAAAGAAGTTTTGAGTTAATGTGAATAACATGACTGGATAAGCCTGGGTTAGGCCTGTTTCATATGAAGAAAAATGTCGTGACAACAATGTTGATGGCTTTAGCTGCTAATTTTAGCATTGCTATATATTTCTGACTTCTGCAGACACCAGGAGAGTTTTTGTCCCATCATTCCAAAATCTGGGTTTGGAAATGAAGATGAAGTGCACTGTATAGTAATTGCTGTATTAATTGTGTTTTAAGGACGTCCAAAAAATTGCCCATTTTTTTTTGTCAAAAGGAAACTATAGTTGTAGAATATTCGTCTCTTTTCTTCTTTTTTCTGTTATCTGTTCTATGAGAAAGCTAAAGAAATTCTACAACAAAGTCAGGTCTCAACGGTAAAATAAAAACAAGCTTCCTTTTCACTAAAGAGTAAACAGATTCCTCTCAGGATTGGTCTTTCCTATTTTTCCTTGCTCATAGGTATTCAGGTGAGGTTAATCGAATATTGAAGCTTTAATGGATGGTGTTTCTAAAACTGTACTAATCTTTGATGGTGAACCGTTCAAGTATAAAAGAAAAAAAAAAAAGATATGATTATTATTTTATCATATTCAAGAATCAAGAGCTTGTTTGTGAACACATGAAAAGTAAAGGAAAAAAGAACAACTCTCTCTCTCTCTCTCTCTCTGTGCCTGAAGAGCTGTAATTTGGCAGAAGCTGGTGTCGTTTTAAGGAGAAATTAGAAGTGAATCTATGTAGTCGTGTTGGTTGGTAAGATCGATTTAGTGACATTAAAGAAAAATTCCTTTAACAAAGTAAATAAAAAATGAAAGGTTTCGTCACAAGCTTGGACCATTTCGAAGAAGAATTAAGAGATGAGCCCACTTGAAAGGGACATAGCGAGGGGGACCCCATGTGAATCTGCAAGCAGAGACAGAGTCTTTGACCATTCTTATTCATCATCCATCGTCCATTATTAGCTTAGCCAGACTCATAAACCATGTGATTCATCATCACAAGGCTTCATTGGACTCCCATGTATCTTCACAATCTTCCCCTTTCACCTTATCTACCAACACACCCTGTACAATTTTTAGTTCCTACCCAGCAACATATCAAACACCTGAAGATGATAATTCTTCTGAAAGTATAACTAGGCATGACAAGTACTGGGATGAGCCATCTTTCCAGAGATTCATTTATTCACTCACACAACAAGAGAGTAGTTCAGTGTATCATGCAACTTAAAAGCATACAAAATATCACAAATAGAGAAATGTTAATAAACCAAATGTCATTACGGTCTGATTTCTGAAAGCTTTAATATGTCCAAGGAAAATCAAATGGGAATGAAAGTCTCAGATCCCCCAGATTCTTCTTCTTCTTCTTCTGGAATGCACTTTATTTGTCACCACAAGTCTTCACCTTAAGCCCTACATCACATTAACATGTTATTCTCATAGTTAACATCACAAGACAGAGGATAAGAAAGAAAGCAAAGCAGAGAAGAAAGAACATGACTGCCTAGAGCTTCAGATGACAGAAATAAGAGCAGCTCCAAAAGATGATCAATAAACCAACCATAAGCAGAAGCTTCAAGTGGCAAAGAACTAAGCAGAAGTGAGTACCCAAAACTCAGGATCTATTCATTTGCCTTGAAAGACTTTTCTACACAGAATAGCAACCAAACCAGTACCCTGAAGCTTCAAATTGAAAAAGACTTTTATTCATCCTGCTTGTTGCTTAAGATAACTGATACAGTAGCTATATCCACAATGTCTCTTATCAAGCTCTTATTAAAGCATATCCATTTTCGCGAGCCCAAAAAAACACAGTTCTTTTTCAGTGATCACATATTTAGCTAACGTAAGGAAACAAGCGAATTGGTGTACTGATTTCATCGATACATAGAAGATTAAAGCTGTATTTGGCTTTCCTAAGGAAACAACAAGCAATTTCATCGCAATCCAAGGACTAACCTAAGAATGAGCACAGAGAAAGCGGATCGGATAATCTAAGCAGGGAGAGAACACAAACCTGAGGAACACAAAAACAAAAAGCAGATCATGAGGAAGGAACTGTGGCTTTCTCCACGACTTTCTTGTCGCGTCTTTCCATAGCAACATCCCATTCATCGTGGCCGATGTGCTTCGGCTGCTCAATCCCAAATTCAAATCAAATCATCAACCAATTGCTCAATAAGTACCCAAATTTGTACCAAATCGAGAAAACCCTAGGAGAGAGAGACGCAATGAGAAAAAAGGGGAAAATGCATACACGGCCATGATAAGCTTTGTGGATGTAGTACTGAGAATTGCCCATGATACAGAGCATCCCGCCGATGATTCCGAGAGGCAGCATCGCTTCCAACCATACCAACGACATCTTCGTCTTCTCCTTCCTTTCGATTGTGCTTCTCTGTGTTAAAGATCCAAGTATAGTGATTGAGATTTGAGATGAGGTGATTCAACTGAATAAACAATGGGCTTTTTGGGCTTTTTAAATAAAACGTAAATTTTGAAGCCCAATACATCCAAATTGAACCTTCTTTTTTTTTTTTTTTTGAGACATCTTTCGAGTTTTTTACTTTTGTAATGGAACATGGTCTCACTTGTCACTTTGTCACAACTGGATAACCTACTTGGTAGTAGTATTATGACCCCGAACTGGTACATGTAAATGCATTGGTTACTTGGTTTGCTTCTATAGCTTTCCCTCATAACTACACTTTATCCCTGGACAATCTGAAGGTGGTTGATGGAGGTAGTAATGTATCCTCTTGCAAGTAACTTTTTGGTTTATAAAAGATCTTAAACACAATCGATTGAAGGTGATTATATCATATTAAGAAACAGAAGCATTTAAAACTAAACATACATACTAGAAATTAGGTATTTAAGACACAAGATACAACAAAATTTAGCAATTATAAAAGAGAATCTTTGATTAGCTGTTTAACTGTCACGTTATAAATTTAAATCTCAGTGTATTGATGGTATATTTTCTTTGTTTGACACGTTTTGTAGATACGTTTTATAGATATTGAACCGTTTTTAAACTCATATTTAGCATCGTCAAAAAGCACTGGAATCCGGAAGTTATGGCCATAAAAACCGCTAAAAAGAAAAGTAGGGTTTCATTTTCGAGAAAAATAGATTTTCGATTTAAATTAGAAACAAAATAACTAAAAGGGTTAAAGGTTAAATAGTCTCATAACTTACTCAAAATTTGTTTCTGTAAACAAGAGTTCAAGAGTTCAAAGAGTTATGTGATTGTTAGGTTTACAATTTTGTTGGTGTTTTAGTTATTTAGAGCAAATTCTACTTAAAACTTTAACTGATAAGAGATGAATGATACTATAGCAACAAAAAAACAAATAGGGTGAATGATAATGATGGTTAAGATAAGAATTCACAAAAGATTGTTTGACAAAATCCAACGATCTTCTTCTGTAAGTTTCTTTTTCACATTTATTTCTTTTTCCTTTACAACCAAAAAAATAAAATAAAATAAAAACAAAAAAAAAAAACCTCCTTATAATCGAATGCTGCTGTGAGGACTCTGCTTGCTTCTTCCATTTCATCCTCGGCAACAACAACACCCTTCTCTTCTCCTCACTCCCTATCCGTCAAAATCTCTTCTTCTTCCTCCTCTTATTCTTACTTTTTTGTTTTTAATTTCTGATACCTGCAAACACACAACCCACCATGTCTGGTCTCTATAATTACAACTTCTCACCTTCTAGAGCCGCTTCTCCCCAGATTAGAACCACTTCCGATGTCGACAGGTGTTACTTCTTTCGACTTCTCCTCCCTCTCTAATGATTTCTTTGGTGAAAAATCTCTTATCTCTTTGTTTTTGCTCGTCTTCTGCAGTCAATACTTATCTCAGTTGTTAGCAGAGCATCAAAAGCTTGGACCTTTCATGCAAGTCTTACCCATTTGTAGCCGACTCTTAAATCAAGGTCTCACTCTTCTCATTTCTTCCTTCTTAGATCTACAATTTTTTTTTTTTGTTCAAGTTGATGTTTCCTGTTTATTTATCTTGATTATGCAGCATTTCTCTCTTTGATGACTTGTCCTAATACTCATAGTCTAATTGGATCTTTGCTCATACTCACACTACTTTATCAGCTCTTGATTGTTCATGCTCTTGATACTTTCGAGTTTTATTAGCTCATTTAAAGATGGTGTCTTATCCGTGGCCAGTTAATGAAGATAGGCATTAGTTTTTTTTTTGTGTGGCATGGCATTGCTTTGACATTAAACTAAACTCAAATTTAAAATAGAATCTAAAGATCATCAAATTGAAGAACCATTTACTGAATATGTATTTTTGGAAAAATCAAGCTGACTGCTACATATTTACAGTCCTAGTTGGTAATATGATCTCTGTTTAATTAATTTTGTAAATCCTGAAGTAGATGTTCTTCTCTCTACCGTCATTGGTTCTCATACGTCTTTGATTGGTATCATGACATTCTCTTCTTCTTTTTTTTCTTTTGTTGTGCAGAAATATTCCGGGTCACCGGAGTGATGCCCAACCAAGGGTTTACCGATGTTGATAGGTTGCGGCATCGAAGTCCTAGTCCAATGGCTTCACCAAATCTTATGTCTAATGTTCCCGGTGCTGGATTAGGTGGTTGGAATGGTCTTCCACCAGAGGTAGCCATTTTTCTTCTTAATTTTCTTACAAACTGTGTTTTGTCAGAGGTTCTCTTGATCTGTGTTTTTTAGAAGCGTCCTTTTCATCCCCGATTATCTTAATAGAACATAGAAAGTTTCTTAACAGATGTTTGTGGTTGAAACCCACTTGCACATGAAAAATATGTAGGGATGGCTCATGTATTCTTTTGTTGGAGGAGCCTAATATTCCTACTGCAAGGAATATAAGGTATGAGTTTAGCACTCCATCTCCTTGTTTGAATATGTGGTGCCATCTGTAGCCTATAGATCATTGCACGTTCAAGAGTTAGAAGTTTCGGGTTTCGTGTTCCCGGTAAGTAATGGTTAGTCTTTGACTGTCTAGGTAATGCCTCATAGAAAATCTCTCTGGAGCTCCAAGTGGAACTTATTTATTTCTTGTAGAGACTCTGTAACCCTTAATCTAGACTAGAATGATGTACCGGGCTTCAATTTCAGTGACTCATTTCAAAACATTAATTAAAATGTTACTTTTTATTTCTTGTAGAGAATAGGTGGTCCTCATGGAATGGCAATGGAGTGGCAAGGTGCGCCTGCTAGCCCAAGTTCATACACAGTGAAGCGTATCTTGCGTTTAGATCTTCCAGTTGATACCTATCCGAATGTAAGTTTCGCCCAATTTATTATCTTTGAGGCAATGAAATTCAGTTGATAACCATTCTTTCCTCTTTTGGTTGTTAGTTCAATTTTGTTGGTAGGCTTCTGGGTCCTAGAGGGAACTCGTTGAAGCGTGTGGAAGCAACTACGGGTTGCCGTGTGTATATTAGAGGAAAAGGATCAATTAAGGACCCTGACAAAGTAAGGGATGCTTACATTTTATTCTGTTTCCCAACCATATTTTCCAAATTTTGTTTTGATTGTTTGCTGCTAGGAAGAGAAACTGAAAGGGAAGCCAGGCTATGAGCATC
The DNA here is from genome assembly GCA_900406355.1 of Erysimum pusillum. Classification (NCBI taxonomy): domain Eukaryota; kingdom Viridiplantae; phylum Streptophyta; class Magnoliopsida; order Brassicales; family Brassicaceae; genus Erysimum; species Erysimum pusillum. Next base: position 40,485 of record OVBW01000067.1, on the reverse strand, counting down.
TCAATGAGCAGCTGCATATCCTCATTGAGGCTGATCTTCCTGTTGATATTGTGGATATAAAGCTGCGGCAGGCCCAAGAAATTATCGAGGAGTTGGTCAAGCCTGTGGTATGTCTTCTTAACATACTTCTTCTCATTTTATTCCACATTGCTTTGAAATTAGGCCACAAGTTCATCGATTTTTCTTTTTGATAAATGTGTGTTTTTAAATAATTAGTTAGGCAAGGTTGGAGTTCCCAAGCATAGGAGTCTCAGTTTTGCGTTAGTCTGTAGTAATAAGACACCAGTTGGTATCATACACCAGCTCGTTCTAGATGACATCAAGCCTAGCGCATGACTATTGTAACTAGCTTAGGAGTAGTGCTAGGATTTGTAGCTTTTCCAGCTCACCTTACGCCAGTTAGTTGAGAGCTGAAGGTCTGAAAAGAGAACTAGGAGACACTTGTTTGGGAATTCTGGATTGGTCTAGGATCTTGGTTTGGACATTGGTCGACCGTGAGACTTGTCCTTAATCAAGTCTATTCTATCAGATAACATAATATTACCCACATAACATGGTTTGTATTCTTATCGCAGGATGAGTCACAGGATTACATCAAGAGGCAGCAGTTGCGAGAGCTCGCGTTGCTGAATTCAAACTTGAGAGAAAACAGTCCAGGGCCGAGCGGAAGCGTCTCTCCTTTCAATTCAAATGCAATGAAACGCCCAAAAACAGGGCGCTAATAGCGTGTGATACTGATAAAAAGTATGTTTATATGTGTATAACTGGCCTAATGGTGTTGGTTGAGTCTGCTCTCGGTTCTTCTGCTTACCCTCTGATCCACACTGATGCTTACCAAGAGAAGCCCAACAGTTTCTCATGTTTTCGTCCTTAAACCGGGGTTTGTTGATGCATTGTAACCTTAATATTAAGATAGATTATTTGGATTAATTCATGTGTTGAAGTAGTTGTATTCTTGATTTTGGAATGAACATCAAAGTACGTATATATGGGAATAGACCTACCATAGCAATGGAGTTTTATGATATTTGTTTCCTATCTTGTTGACATTGTAGTTCCAGGAGGAAAAACATCTTCTGATTTACGGCAGCATAAGTTGTCTTTTGGTAAGCATATAGAGTACTGAGAAGAGACCAAACAAGAGGTCTTTTCGTTGTCTTTTGATGGTTTGATGTTTATCAGTTAGTACAAAACGAAAAGACTTGAGTAGCGGTATCGAAAGTGGTACCACCTTTACAGGTTATCAAGTAAGTACAGTATATTCGTTGTTTTTTACTGCTATTTTCTTTGCTAAAAGACTTTGACCCTATTGTGATCGGGACATGGTGGTTGGTGAAGTAGTTGACTGTGGTGACACGTGGGGCTCAGATACACAGGCGAGAAATGGGGCCCATTAGGATATTATTGTTGTTTTTGTAAGAAAACACAAAAGGGTTTATAAAGTTGGACGAGGTTCCCAACTTATTCACCAGTGGTCAGATCTCTCAGATCTCAGATTTCAGATCTCATCTCAACTTGTCATTCATCACAGATCTTCCCTCCATTCACGGCATAGTGACTTGTCTCGAATATGGCGGCTATGGCGAAGCTTCATTTATCAGCTAAAACTGATCAGAGCAGTGTGCGCTTGCCGAGAGTGATCAACCTCTCCCGCGATCCCACGACTAGAGTCTCGTTTCCACGAAGTGGATCGGTTAGTTCACTCAACACCAACTTCTCTTCTCCAAATCTCGCGATTCCATGCGCCGGAGGTGGTGCTGGAAACTTGGGTAATCCAGGTTCAGGCGGAGCTAGTGGAGGAGGAGGAGACGGTTATGGAGGTTCAGGCGGTGAAGAAGGAAAAGAAGGTTCGTCTTCATGGGGACCAATAGGGATATTCATACAAGGATGGAGATCGCGAGTCGCAGCTGATCCTCAATTCCCTTTCAAAGTACTAATGGAAGAGCTTGTTGGAGTTAGCGCCAATGTACTTGGTGACATGGCTTCACGCCCTAATTTCGGATTGAACGAGCTCGACTTCGTCTTCTCCACTCTCGTTGTAGGTTCGATTCTCAATTTCACACTCATGTACCTCTTAGCTCCCTCTGCAGTATCTCCTGGCTCTTCGAATTTGTTGCCTGGAATCTTTAGAAGCTGTCCAGCAAGCCATATGTTTGAACAGGGTAGCTTCACCATTATGAACCGTTTTGGGACTCTTGTATACAAAGGAATGGTTTTTGCCACCGTGGGATTAGCTGCAGGTCTCGTGGGAACTGCCATCTCTAACGGCTTGATCGTGCTGAGGAAGAAGATGGACCCGAGCTTCGAAACGCCAAACAAACCGCCACCGACGCTTCTGAATTCCTTAACCTGGGCAACGCATATGGGAGTGAGCGCCAATGTGAGGTACCAATCGTTGAATGGGGCTGAGTTCTTGCTGGAAAAGTCGTTGCCTCCATTGGTGTTTAAGACAGGTGTGATAGTGTTGAGAGTTGTGAACAATCTTTTGGGAGGAATGACGTTTGTTGTATTGGCGAGGATGACTGGATCACAGTCGGTGGTGGAGGAGAAGACAGAGATATCAGAGAAGGATGATTGAATCTCTTACAGAGTTTTTTGTTCCTCTGTTGTTTGTGTTGTTCATAGGTACAAGGCACAAGAGGCATCTCTTCTTGAGTTAAAACCTTTTACACGTTCTTACAAAAGCAAAAGACATTTGTTCTGGTGTGTGTGTCCATCCTAATACTTGTATGTCATTGGTAGGGCCAAGTTTGTTGTTTTCTGTATCAACATAACCATGCAAGAACAGAAATTCAGAAACAAGTTATTGATCACAAATGAAGATTGAACGTATCGGACATGTAATTCTGACAAGAGATCCATTTATGACTATCTGAAACTCCTAAAGCAACTAGGAATCGAACATAGAAAGAATCAAATAAAAATAAAGAAGAATCTTAAAAGCAATGGAAGAAGAAGTAATCAGATATTCCCAATGCCCATGAGTCAACAAGCTTCATCCAAAAGCATGAACAGAGAGAGCTCGATCTGCAGGCCAAGCCGCCAGCAGTCCTGCGATTCCTGAATTCAAACTTGAGTGAAAACAGTCCGAGGCCAAGCGACAGTGTCTCCCCATTCAATTCAAATGCAATGAAACGCCCAAAAAAAGGATGCTAAGAGAGCATGAGATACTGATAAAAGTTTGTATGTGTGTATAACTGAATTATTGGTTTTGGTTAGTGGTCACATGTGCTCTTCTTGGTTCTTCGGCTTAGCCTCTGATTCACGCTGGTTAAGCACCACGAGTCTGACAGTTTCTCATGTTTTGCTTTGTACTGTAAACCATTAAGATACACTTTTTTGGATTTATTCCATGTGTTAAGTTGTGGTATTATATATATATGTGTAGAAAGCTTCCAATTTCATGAAAAAGTTGTATTTTTAGATGGTGGGTCTGCTCAATATGTTTAGTTGGTGAAGTTGTTGAGTGTAGTGGCACGTGGGGGGGGNTGGGGGGGGGGGGCGGGGGGGGGGGGGGGCTCAGAACAGCTTTAGTTCCGCACGTGGGAAATGGGCCGATTGAATTTGATTGTTGTAAAAAATTAGGGTTTAAAAAGGTAGATGAGGTCCAATTTCACAAAACTCTGCGTCTTCCGTCCTACAGAGAAGAAACGTCTCCATGGGCTATTCATCCAAGGATGGAGATCAAGAGTTGCAGCTGATCCTCAATTCCTAAGGTACTAATGGAGGAGATTATTGGACTTAGCGCTTGTGTTCTCGGTGACAATTTTAGTATTTTACAATCAGAGTTATCAGACAATAAGCAAGTTCTCTAACAATTAGAGATCATAACATTTGAACCAAAAAACAAAAGCCAATTCCTTAATTTATGTTTAAGTAGTCAACAAAGACCTGATACAAAGCTCGAAGATAATTAGGAATTCGAAGAGTGTATCCACACAATTCCTTCCAACAGGATGTATCTTTTTCACAATACAGTTTAATCCTCTTGACCTAAAACACACAAAAAACACAGAGACCAAGACGATAAAGATCAGAAAAATAGCAATGGTCACAAATGTCATTCAATTGCTTGCTTTTTTTTTACCTTTTCCCTCAAGCAGAGAAGGACAAGGAATTCCTAAAGGTTAGTCATTAAATTGTATATCTTTTTATGTTATTTTGTGAATCTTGGAGTACTGATCTTGTTAATGTTAACTCTTGGGCTTGGGCGTAAATTTGGAATGCAGGATCCTAGCAAGTTTGTTGTTGCTGTAGCAGCGGTGTCTGCGGATGCAGGTGGTGGTGGTGCTCAAGCTGCTGCTGCTAAGGTAGAGGAGAAGAAAGAAGAGTCAAAGAGGACACGTATTAATCAAATCTTCTCTAAACAAGAGAGAATGTAAATTATTGAATAAAAATCAGAAATGGCATTAAATCTTAGTCAGCAACCACTGAGAGATGGTGAGAGTGTGTATCTGAGAGCGAATCAAGGTCTCTGCATGTGTTGATGATAATTTTTCTTCTGCTTTCTTCACATAATTCCACAAAAACAAGAAACAACAAACTTAAATATTTCTTCTTGAAAATGGAATTCATTCTCCAACCCTAAAAATGAAGAGAGGGAGATAGAGAAGAGCTCGTTTCTGTAGCCATTAAGTCAGAGAGATCCAGTTTCATTTAGTTTTTTACTCCCAGTTTTCAGCTATGGTGGTGTTCAAAACCTTATCTCTTTTGTTCCTTTTATGCTTTGAGATACATGGAACAGCAGGTGTGAATTTCACGTTTTCGTTTTTGATGGATTCGTAAAATCTCACGAGTTTTGTCAAGAGTGTTGCTCTGTTTGGAGATTCGAAGCTGGTCAATGCCAAGCTGAACATAAAATCGCCCAAACCTATGTGATATTATGTTAAACCAGTACGTAGTCTTTGATATGTATTTGGATCAACAACTGCGTAGGACACACTAACTACAAGGTCTTCTTTGTCTTTGTTGTCTATGCGGTGACTGACTGCATGTGTATACTCCCTGGTACATTTCCTAACTTGTGTTGTTAGTTCAATGCATATCTCTGTGCCACTTAGTAAATGAGCTTATTTATATATATTGAATTTTTAGGTTTTGCTTGTGGGAAGCCTTACTGTCGAACCTCACGATGAAGAGGAAGAGATGGGAAGCTACCTAAGAAGTACATATGTAATGTTTGTGATTGATGTATTGTTTTGAAACTACCAACAATTATCATTAATTTTGCTAATGGATATTGTTTTTTCTTTTCAGGTAATTTCAGCTTTTCTTCTTATCCCATTAAGCATTAATTGCGTTAGGTGTTCTCCTCGGGTGGCACATCTACCTCATTTTACAAAACAAAACGACTATCGAGCTTGTTCATTTTCTTCATTTATTCAATTGCTAGATTACGATTAAGTTTTGTTCTTTTGCTATGTTGCGGAAATTGAGCAGTACCATGAAGGAGTGAGAGCGATGTGGTTAGCAGAAAAAGGTGGGCAAGTCTATAAACATCCATATGACTAGTATTGGCGCATATGAAAACTTAACCTTGGTAATAAATAATGCTTATCTTTTTAGATGGTCAGTATCAGTCAAAGGTTTATTATAATTCTTTATAAAGTTCTAAACTGTTTTTCTTCAGATTTTGGGTCCCAACATACTTTCTTGGCTCTGCCCTACATCAAAGCATATTGGTTCTGATCAAGCTCTTTTCCAACTTCAACACCAGTTAACTCAAGTATTACTTTGTTCAAAATCTGGAAGAAAAAGAAGACATCTCTGTTTCTATGAAACAGAGTATCCAATCCAAATTTTGTTTGGCTCAGGATTTCATGAAACATAAAAAGTAAAAACCAAAAGTAAATTTTTAGTTTCCACACCATTCCATCAGGAATTTGAAGAGTGTATCTCTTCAATCTTCATTCCTTCTTCCCACTGACTTGAGCGAGGTCGTATTCAGCAGAGAGTTTTTTGAACTGCTTCCAACTGACTTGAGCGAAGTCGTTTTCAGAAGAGAGTTTTTTTAACTAAAACACACAAAAAACACAAAGATCAAGAAGACCATAAAGATCAGAAAAATAGCAATGGTCACAAATGTCATTCAATTGCTTGCTTTTTCTTTACCTTTTCCAGCCTCCGCATAGTTACCTCCTTTTCTGCCGCTAACTTGTTGCCATGGTATAGGAAACCTTAGAACAATAAAAGAAATATCATCGTGGAAAAATTAGGGAATAAAAAATCTATCTCTCCCTCTCTACTATACATAACTATGAAATATCCCACCGGGAGCGCTATAGCTGCTACACGTAAGACTTCCCTTACCATCCCTGCTCCCGTGGACTCTACAAGCACAGACGGCAAAAAGTGTACTTTTTAAAAAGTTGCGAATTTCATGCAGAATCAGATATTAGATGACAGAAAAATCAAAACTTTCTTATGAAAATTTCCGAATACGATATACATCAAAAAAACAAAACGTTACCTTCGGGTAATGAAGAGAAATTGCGGCGAGATCTCCCTCCGCGAGCTGCCTGTGCCATGAAAGATCTGAAAACATTCGACATGTTCAGAGAAATTAGGCTTCGCTGATTTGTTTTCTTCTCCTTAAAAAGGGATTACAAATGGGCCTGTTTTCCTTTATCCGACTAGTCTTCTGGGCCTTAGCCCGATTTTCTTTTTGAGCTCCCGTTCAAAATAACGAAAGTAACAATAATGCTTCTTTTTTTTTCTTCTATCAAATGGGAACAAAATAATTATGCTTTTTTTTGGTAAAAACAAAATAATTATGCTAGTTCAAAGAAAACCTACGTATGGCTAGTTCGCCAAATAAACCCTCAAGTGTTTCTCACTCCAAAAACAACCCTTCAGATTTTCTTTGTTTAGTTCCTCTTCTTTTCTATCTGTCGATTTCCAACGTTCACAAAACGTCTATAATCACAACTGAAAAAAAAAAAAAGTGGAAAACCGTGAAAACGCATAATTTAGTTTTATCCAAAAAAACCTTAAAAATTATTTATATTTGGGCTGCCTATTGACCAATTGGTCCCATTTAGTTGAGGACTATTTTTGGTCTTACCCCATTTTCTGTTCATTTAGATTTGAGCATGTTTGTGGTCAACCCGAAACAATACGAACTGGTAACCCTTTTGGTTAATAGGACTAATTTGAGAGCTGCATTGATTGAGACCGTGATTAGACCAATGACTAAGCTTTCGCTCAATTAAAAAATTCAATTTTGGTTCGCAACATCAATAACTATATAAATCAGCAGTCACATCAACACCCAACAAGAAGAAGAAAAAATCGACCACAAAACAAAAACAAAATTTCGCAATTCAAATGCCCACCCAACTTTTAAGTTAAAAATGAATATGAAGGAATAGAAAGGAAAGCGAAGCTGCATATTCTACAAAACTTAGACGAAGAAAAAAGTTAATAGATGATTTCATTTTTAAGCATCAAACATAAACTTAAAAACACAAACCACAATCATTACATTATTCACTACAAGAAAACATACGAATTGCAAGGGAAGAATTCCTAGGTAATTCCTCGCAAAATGACTTTCGCAAGAGAATTGCGAGAATCACCAATCCCTCGCAAATCGCTCCTCGCAAATAAAGAACCATTGTAACTCCTTCACAATATTGCGAGAAAACATGGTCCGTCGCAAATTACGAGGCACGTATATAGTAAGGCTTGCCTCGCAAATAAAGCACTAGTAATAAATTACTCGCAAAACTTGCGATGAAGTAGCAAGTTTCTTATCCGTCACAGTGTTTGAACAGTAGAAGTATTTGCTTGGGCATTTCGATGTGCTGTCCTCGCAAAACTGTAGCAATATTGAGAGGAACTTGCTATACCTTTAGTAAATCTGTAGCAACGTGATTTGAACGTATTTGAACAGTAGAAGTGTTTGAACGTGATTTGCAAGTATTTGAAGACTGTTGCTCGCAAGTTCATAGCAATATTTAATAAATTTAAAATTATACAAAATTAACTTGATTATTCGTAGTAAATTTGTTCAAGGTCAAAATTAATCTGTTCCGGTACCAGTTCTTGTCGTCTCGGGTCCGATCTCCTCGCCAGCTGCAGTTCCGGTCTCAGGTCTACTCTCGTTGTTGGTCTGAGGTGCGGTGCTCGGTTCTGGGTCGAAATTTTGCGGCAAAATCTGGATCCTTCTCGGCAAGGTAATCAAAGTAGGCATCAAGACAAGTCATCTTCTCTACATTTTGTTGTATTATAGTGGCCTGAGTTGCAATATAAGCTCGAGCATCAGCAAGCTGCTGAGAAAGAACAACTGGATCTTCTTCATTAGTTTTTTTGTTTTTTAATTCTTCAGGTCCGGCTGAAGCCTTAACCTGCTCCTTGATCGCGTGCTGCTCCTTGATCGACTGCGATACCTGCAAACCAGAGATAATACATTCTCTAGTTTAATTTGTGGTTTTAGAAAACCAAAAACACATTATATATTCCAAATGTTGGGAGAAAAATTCATACCATTTTTAGATAATCTTGATTAGCAGTGTTCATCATCAGAACATATTCTGAGATAAGGAAAAAAGACGAAGATTGATTTGTGTTTTTTTTTTTTCCTTATTCTCCAAAAAAAGAAAGAAAGGAATAATGAATAATCTAAGGATAATATCAACATTACCCTTAACATGGTAAAACGTCACTGCAACCAATGCAAATCCACCTAATATGAAATTTTCCATCACCTTCCTATTAAAAGTTTGTTTCCCTGTAATCGAAAAATAAAATAAAAATTTCACTCCCCCTTATACGAATACACTCGGAATCAGATAACATATGAAAATAAATCGAAAATAACAATACCACTGGATTCAGCTTGATACTTGAATTTCTCAGCCGGTGGAGGAGCTTGAGAGGAAGAGTCGACACGGAAGCTTCGGTCGCCGGAGCGTAGTAAGGAACCACGGCTAGGGCGAGTCTTGGCGATGAAAGATCGGAACATAACGGAAATTAGGGTTTTCTTTTCTGTTGCTTCTGGATTATTCCACTCTCCTCTTTAAATAGGCTTATGCAATAATTTGGGCCTTAGCCCGATTTGTTTTTGGGTCAAAAGGATTTAAAATTGGGCCTCTAAGCGCAGTGTATAGGGAGTGCAACTGATAATTTTAATTACAGCAACCTTATCAACAACTCCGGTCTGTAACACTGATCTAAGCTTACCGAAATTTTCAAAATTTTGAAATTACAGAAAAATTAACCGAGATTATATGACACACATGATTTCTTATTTGTAACTTAAGTACAGCTGTGGAGGAAGTAAGAGAATCTTCTGAACATGAAGCTTTTGTTTATGGTTTTACTTTTACACTCAACTATGATTATTCGCTTTTATATCATCCAACATAATGATTCATTCTTAACAAGCTTAGCTTTGATGGTTAACACTCAACTATGAGTTACTATCATATGATGATTCACTTTAGTTATTCTCCAAAAAAAAGAAAGGAATAATGAATAATCTAAGGATAATATCATTACCCTTAACATAGTAACTCAGCGATCCAACAGATGCAAATCCACCGAACATGCAATCTCTCATCATCGTCCTATTAAACTCATCGGCCAAGGACATAGTTTGTTTCCCTGTAATCGAAAAAGAAAATAAAAATTCACAAATCCTAATATGAATACAAACACGAGTTTTCATGCGGAATCAGAGAAGTGATGAAAATAAATCTAAAAAAGCAAAACCACAAATCCTAACACGAATTTGATCTATTTCATGCAGAATCAGAGAACGAATAGATGAGAAAACAAAAATCCAAAACCAATACCACTGCTACGGGGGAAGTATGAAGAGAAATTGCGACGAGAAACCGATCCCACGCCGCGACCGCGAGCTGTTAGTGGCTTAGTGCCTTGGCCACGTAAGATCTCAAAACATTGGACATGGTAGGGTTTCCTGTTTTTTTGTTTTTGCTATCCCTCTGCTTCTGTTTTGTTATTTCATTCTCTTCAAATCTTCAAAAAAGGATTTAAAATGGGCTTGCGCATTTTCCTATTTACAACTATTTATTTGGACCTTAGCCCGATTTGTATTTTTTTTTTGTCAGGACAAATTGTTTGACTAATATGAGTTGACCTTGGATAACAGAATTCGCCAATGTTATCACCAGCGCATAAATACTTGAGTCATTCTCGACCCCATCTTCATTTTTATTGCCCATGTAATTTCTCAGTAAGCCTAACCCTCAATTTTCTTCACAGAATGCAAAAGTGACCATATTGAAAAAAGTTGTCTTTCATAAAAAAAAAAGAGACGAAAAATCAACAATGGTGGTGGGTCAGCTCAATATGTTTGTTTAGTTGGTGAAGTTGTTGAGTGTAGTGGCACGTGGAGGGCTCAGAAACAGCTTTAGTTTCGCACGTGGGAAATGGGCCGATTGAATCTGATTGTTGTAAAAAATTAGGGTTTTAAAAAGGTAGATGAGGTCCAATTTCACCAACACTCTGCGTCTTCCGTCCTACAGCCATTTTCGATTTTCGGAGAGGATCACAGATCTTTTGTCCATTCACTTCCATACGTGTCGATAAATATGGCGGCTATGGCGGCGAAGCTTCATTTATCGGCGAAATCGGATCAGAGCAGTGTGCGATTGCCGAGAGTGATCAATCTCTCCCGCGATCCAACGACGAAAGTCTCATTTCCGCGAAATGGATCGGTTTGTTCACTCCACACCAATTTCTCTTCTTCAAATCTCGTGGTTCCATTCGTCGGAGGTGGCGGCGGTGGAAGCATCGGTAATCACGGCGGCGGAAGCGGAGGAGGAGGAGGAGGTTATGGAGGTTCAGGCGGTGGTGAAGCAGGTGAAGAATCGTCTCCATGGGGACCAATAGGGCTATTCATCCAAGGATGGAGATCAAGAGTTGCAGCTGATCCTCAATTCCCTTTTAAGGTACTAATGGAGGAGATTGTTGGACTTAGCGCTTGTGTTCTCGGTGACATGGCTTCACGCCCTAATTTCGGATTGAACGAGCTCGATTTCGTCTTCTCCACGCTCGTTGTAGGTTCGATTCTCAATTTCACACTCATGTACCTCTTAGCTCCCACTGCAGCAACTCTTGGCTCTTCTCAGACATTGCCTGGAATCTTTAGAAACTGTCCATCAAGCCATATGTTTGAACAGGGTAGCTTCACCATTATGAACCGTTTTGGGACTCTTGTATACAAGGGAATGGTGTTTGCCACGGTAGGATTAGCTGCAGGTCTTGTGGGTACCGCCATCTCTAATGGGTTGATCATGCTGAGGAAGAAGATGGACCCGAGCTTCGAGACGCCAAACAAACCGCCACCGACTGTGCTTAATTCCTTAACTTGGGCAACACATATGGGAGTGAGCGCCAATGTGAGGTACCAAACGTTGAATGGGATTGAGTTCTTGCTAGCAAAGGTGTTGCCGCCATTGGTGTTTAAGACTGGTGTAGTGGTTTTGAGGTGTGCGAACAATGTTGCGGGAGGAATGTCGTTTGTTATGTTGGCGAGGATGACGGGTTCACAGTCGGTGGAGGGGGAGAAGACAGAGATGTCTGAGCTTTCGGACAAGGAGAAAGATGATTGAATCTCATCTTGATCTTTTGAGGTTTTTGTTCGTTTGTGTTTTCTGTCCCCGTTCATAGGCATCTCGAGTTGAAACCATTTTCTGCGATACGACTTAGTTCTGGTTTGTGTTGGAATAAATAAGATGAATCCCTTCTTAGGTCCATCCTAATATTTGGATGTCATTGTTAGGCCAAGTTTGCTGTTTTCTTTATCAACTACCATGAATATAAACTCAATAAAAAGGTTTTAAATTACGAATAAAGATTGAATGATTCACTTATCGGACATGTAAACTTTTTTTTTTGGTAAAAATCGGACATGTAAACTTCATGTTGACAAGAGAAAGCTTGCTGTTCATCATTCATTTAAAAACTGGTAGGTCGTCGCTTTACAAGCAAAGAGATCCATTTATGACTCTCTGAAACTCCAAAAGCAACTAGGAGTCGAACATAAGAAGAATCAAATAAAACAAAAAAGAAACTTAAAAGCAATGGAAGAAGAAGTAATCAGAAGGTCCCTTGAGTCAACAAGCTTCATCAGAAGGCATGAACAGAGAGTGTTCCATCAACACAGATGTTTGCTTTGACATGTAACGTAAGAAGCTGCAGGAAGACACAAAACCGCAGTCGTTGCAGCCTTCTTTTGGCTCTCCAGTGCGACGCATTGGTATATTAATTGAACGGATACGATGATGTTGTTTATGACGTGGTGACGCTGGTGGGGTTGGTAGACAAATTAGAGGTCAAAGTAAACACAAGAATTGATCAGTTTTAATGGATTACGTAACAAGTGATGCGTCTTCCACTATTAAGGTGTTAGCTAATCATGGGTTTATTGTGTAATGGGACAGAGTTGATGATGGGTGTGCAGAAAACGAGAACTATTTGCAGGATATACCAAAATAACTCTCATACTGTTTTGGTGATTTTCTAATTCGTTCGCTTCATAACAAAAAGAAATTCAATGTATTATCAAAAGTGTTGTTTTGTTTTTAGATTCGAGTAGATAGTAGAGCTAAAATAAAGCCCCATCTACTTGATTTCAACGCAAACATATATATCCAAATTAAGAGTACAAGACACCCTCTTTTCCGTTCACCCTACGATCCGACAAGTTTGTATAGACACAAGTTAAGGCAGGGTACGAAGTATATATCTTACAACATGGAATAAGAGTGTTGTGTTCACAAGGAATCATCTAACTGCCTCGGGTGCAGAGTTGCAGTAAGGCGTGTGCAAGCACACAAGTCTTGTGAAGGTCAGACACACAACGGCAAACGCTAGTCCCAGCACCATCCCCACACTGCCTTTCTTTCTCTCTAACCTCACCGCTCTCTTAATCACCTGCCAGAAGCTGGGCAGTAATCCACCGCACGCCACCACCATCACGTGGTCCAGTCCGCTGTAATCTATCCCGGCTAATATGGATCCTATGGCCGATATGGGTCCCACAAATCCTATCAAAGCTGCTGCTGCAAGAGCTGCGTGCCAACTGTCAGTAGCCCCAAAGACACAGCTTGCAACAGCTGTCCCTCTTGGGAGCCCGTGTAGGGAAACCGGGAGCACCATGTGTCGGCCAAGTCCATAAGCATTTGGTGCAGCCACCCCAAGAGCAAGCCCCTCGGCTAGTGCATGGAACCCAACCGCTCCACACGCTAATAATGATTGGAGTGTTATCACACTGGTTGGAAAATTGGTTACTGGGTTTATTAAGCTGCCAGCCCTGGACTTTTTCCGACAAGTTACATTCAGGATGGTCGAGCTAGTGAAATGGCTCAGTCCGGCTCCAACTGCAAGTAGAGTAACCAGAGGGATTAATCCCATTTTTGCGGATAGCAGCAGTTGAAGCGGGCGCCAGAGACCAAGGACAAAAGCAATGCCTGAGGCTACTCCCATGAGAAGGGCATGCTGGAGACGGAAGGTGACTGCCGATGCAACCAGAAATAAGCCCCCAAGCACTGGACCCAGACCAAAGAGGAGTGAAACGAAGAAGCCAGAAGCATCCTCTGAGCTGCAGATTGGAGAAAATCAACCCTGAGTTGAATTTAAGAACTAATCAAATGGCACAGCATATAAATTTTACTAGAACTCCGTAGTTTTACTTGTAATCATGTGTGAAACTCTCGAAAAGAGTGCTAAGAGCTTCCATGGATGCCACTGATATTGTGGCTGCAGATGCCACTTGCGACGGAGACGCTTCCTGTTGTGGTTACAATGAATAGAATTTAATTCAGTATATACTAAGTGAAATCCGCATCTTTCTCAAATACGAACATCAACATTGATTTCATAAATCACCACATGCAATTCACCTTAAATGCATCAGGAAGCACTTCAGCAATAACCATCCAAATCATGCATCCGGCAGCAAATCCAGTGCAAAAAGGCAAAAACTTGCTGAACGCATCAGCGCATAAGAAAGCTGGCACAGCGACGATAGGCTGGTAAAGAATACAAAGAAAAATTAATCAGTAACATGCTATGCAAACAAAGGCATCAGATCACAGAACATCATATGATTACCTGAGGTAAGGATGTTATTATACTCCAGAGCATGGCATTTTGTGGAGAGACACCCCTTGATGCCAGCACCATGCTAACAGCCAAACCTTCTGGAATGTTATGAACAGCTATGGCCAAAGTGACCAGAAGCCCTTGACTAAAACCCTTTGAACCAGCGAACGATACACCAACCCCTGATCCTTCCCCGAAAGAATGAAGTGTCATAATTCCTATGACGAGAACAACTTTAGCTGCATCTGCACCTTTAATATCCAACATGCTAACTTCACCATATTGTTCAAGAATCTGTACAAAATACAAAAATTTATTAATAAGTGAGCTTTCGATTCTGAGATTTCATACAACTTGGCAGGCAGCTAATGTAAGAGGAAACTAAAGAAAAAACAAGATTTTCTAGGCATGCTGAGTCTAAACATATGATATTCTACAACTCTGCAGTTGATAAGAGTGTAGAACAGAAAAATAGGTTTCTGTCAACTGTCCACACATGAGATATAAATTCAATGTACTATGCAAATCAGCAACTAGGTGACTAACAGCCAAAACATTTGGTTGCTTACCTTCTTGCAGAGCCAGATGAACAAAGCACCGGCTAGAATCCCAGTAACAACCCAGTTTCCAGAGCCATGCTCCTGCCCTTCCTTTACAAGATCAAAGCTAGCAGCCAACATCACACCAGCAGCCATGCCATTGCATATTCCAGCCCATTGGGGATCAAGCTCAACAAAAAAGAAGGGCACTGCACCTAACCCAGTGGCAGCAGCCATTGCCAAGGTGAACAATGCAACTGTTGAGACTGAAACTTTGTTGTGAGTGCCTCTCTTTTCACCCATTCCAATGTCATGTAAGGTTTTCTCTACACCACTTCCGTCAATAACATTTCGTCCCATGTTTTCATGGGGAGAAGCTCTTACTTTGTGCGAAATCTCCCACTGAGAATTTGCGCCAGTGTTCCCAATGAATACAACAGCAAATAAGAATAAAAGCAGCAGAAGTCGTTTGCCGCCTGAATGCATCATTTTGATGCTGAACGATCTTCAAACAAGTTTTCTCCTTGCAAGAAAAATTAGAGAAAACGCTCACTAATTTAAAGGAAGCCAAGTAACCTCTGAGGCTCTGTAGAATCAAAACTGCATCAAGAGGAGGTAACTGTTTCCTGTTTAACAAATCACAAGAACAAATTTCAACTCAGAAACTGCAACAAAGAAAATTCAAAAGGAGCATTAGCCTTTTTGCACTTGTTAGCATTAACCGTTTAATAGATCACAACAACGGAATTCAAACACATCGATATTAATAGACAAAAGCGTACAGGATTATGTTGCTAGGCTAAAAGTCAGACAGTAGGCTTCACCTTGCCTTTTTTTCAGGTAGCTTTGTACGCATTAGATTTATCCAAATCTCTTTATTAATTCAATAAATCAATTTGCAGAGCAAAAAAAATAATTTTCATTACCAACGGAAACCCAGAACTACAAAGCAACAATCTTCGCAAATATCACCCATAGTTCGTACAGAATCGTTCCCATTCTCCTTTCAATGGACAAAAGCGTTCTAATTTCTAGCAATTCGATTACCAGGTTCAAATTCGCCAACCAAATTTCAGGAATTTAAGATTCGATCTACCATTCTAGACGATTTAGAGCATCCAATCCATACATTCAACCACGAACCCAGATTAATGCCAACACAAAAACGGGATCGCAGAACTTACCAGCACAGTAATAATCGGAGCACGAATAATGTTAGATCGGATGTACATGAGCAAAATCCCAGGCGAATGAAGAAGATTTATAAGATGTGATGAAAAATTGTGAAAAAAAGAAAAAGAAAAAGGAACCCGACTACGACGACCGAATCCCTTCTCACTTAGGAGACTTTGGATTAAATCATGGAACCCAAATTTCATCAAAAGCATATCCCTGAAAAAAATTTATACATTTAAAAACAAGTACAAAATATTTATGATAAACACCCTCAAGTTTGCTAATCTCCCAAAACGAGTCA
Organism: Erysimum pusillum; assembly: GCA_900406355.1. Taxonomy (NCBI): domain Eukaryota; kingdom Viridiplantae; phylum Streptophyta; class Magnoliopsida; order Brassicales; family Brassicaceae; genus Erysimum; species Erysimum pusillum. The sequence continues at coordinate 24,393 of OVBW01000067.1, read as the reverse complement.
GAATTAGGTCAAAATAATAAATTAACGTCCAGAAAACGAGTCAGAATTAGGTAAAATCATTAAATTAATGTCCACAATGTTAGGTTCATGACACCGTATCGTGAATTTTGGGCACATCGGATAAATATAGTATACTATCGTTTACATATGAATTTATCGTGAGTTCACGTCTGCTGACTTTTTATTTTTTTCTGTGATTATTTATGTTATTATCATACATACATTTCATATAGACAAAAGGGATTTATTTATCTTTTTTTTTAAAACAGGTTTATCTTTATCATATTACATGGATGTATCGACGACAGTCACGGTTGGACACTCAAGCTGAAAGAACATACTACAAAACATGTTATGTGGACATTTATCGTATCTGTCAAGAACATATCGTATGAGTTTATATTTTGTTGGCTGTTGTGATTATAAATATCCATTATGCTGAAGCTGAACTAAACACAGTGTACACCAACAATGCTTATAATGAGAAAACAATAAGGTAAAATACATAAAGCATACTCCCAAATTGATCAATAAATTAACGTTATACCAACCGTATGTGGCTCCGATCCTATGTCCAGACAACTTGATAAATGAGTTACTATACTCTTTTGCATCATATGATAATTTTGTGGTACAGAAAACTACACATCAACTTTGGCTAGTGAACATGTATATAAATAAAAAGCAAGAGAAGCAACAATAAGAACATACCAAAACAAAACACAGTGATGCATTAACTGATTAAAAGAAACTTGACAGATCTCTCCCAAAAGTATATCCTTTAACTTTGTTCTTTGCTATTTGTTTGTCCTCTTTAGTTTGGTGGGTTTTGATATGAGTTCGACTTCATTTCTCAGTTCTCAATCCATTATATTTTAACTAAAAATGGGTATAAGTCTTGCTTGAACAAGTTTGGACAAACTTCCACCAATGTTACGAGTTTGTTTCGACGAAGCGTTATTTTAGTGTTTTAGTACGATTTATGGCTTAAAACGTGCTACTGCTTTAAAATTGGTGTGATAAAATGGAGAAGCAGTAAAGGGAATGTGTACGTTCCCAAGATACAACAATAGTGGAGTCTTTATGGAGCTCCGTCATCCGTGCCACATCCANAACGTGCTACTGCTTTAAAATTGGTGTGATAAAATGGAGAAGCAGTAAAGGGGAATGTGTACGTTCCCAAGATACAACAATAGTGGAGTCTTTATGGAGTTCCGTGCCACATCCACTTTGCTTTTTCTCACCTCCCCTGAAACAATATTACATCAGTATATGTCATGATTTTGGAATCCGTAATCATAAAATGGATAAAAATTGATCTAACGGGATGGTCTGATCAGGCCGAGTACGAGTCCAATAAGTCCGACCAATATGTAGCTAGAAATTGATGTAGTCAAAATTTATATATCGGCATGAGTCCGTCCTTGAGTTTTATACAGTACCGTGAATGAACCCGATTATAAAATTATAACACATGAACAACTTTTAAAAGTTTGAGAAAACAAAAGATTGATGAACAAACGAAAAAGTAACATTCATAGCTTGAAATCAGATTGGACTATTTTAGTGAGTGATGGAAGATTTGTAATGTTTTTTTTTTATGAATATGCAACTTACAAATTGAAATGAATAAATAAACATGGACTAGCTCTTAGATATTCGTTTTCAGACTTTCCTTGAAGAAATAGTTTGTATGAGTTCGTTTGGAACCGAATCAATTAGTTTATCTTTTACATCCGATTTAGGAAAGTATTTAATTTTCAAAACCAAAGATGACAAAAAGAAAAGGGAAAAAAATATTCCACGTTATATGCTTTATAAATAAAGGGTAACCTCTTGAGCACTCGGGAATCTTTATACTTTCTTACTTCTCAAGAATGCGGCAGCGTCTCTGTCTGCACACAAAGCAAAAACACAGAGATTGATCTGTAAATCCCAAGACACTTTTTTTTCCGTTAAATCGAGTCTCCCCTCGATCTGGAGTGGTGACTGAGAGAGAGCTTCACGATGGGTAGTAGTACTTCAGACAGCCCTTTGTCTATTATCTCTTCTCCTTCTTCTTCTACTCCTTGTAACAGTCGCTCCTCTGTTCCTCCAACTTTCTCCACTCGGTCTGTCTTCTTTCTCGATCTCTCTCTCCACTCCACTCTTGTAATAATATATGTTCCGTTTAACTGTACTCACTTGCTGCTATGAATGTAATGATTTGAGTTTTGATGTTATGACAATTGCAGCATATTCTCCGATGTAGCGGGTGACATCATTGTTGTTGTGGATGGAGAGTCATTTCTACTCCACAAGGTTAGTGCACACAAGTTGTTCGATGAAAATTCCTTTTTGTTTACAGTTTTTGATAAAACACTAATGAACATTAATTGCAGTTTCCGTTAGTAGCTAGGAGTGGAAAGATGAGGAAAATGGTTAGAGATCTCAAGGACTCTTCTTCCTTGATTGAGCTCAGAGATTTCCCAGGCGGAACTCCCACGTTTGAACTCGCCATGAAATTTTGCTACGGCATTAATTTCGAGATCACTGCCTCCAACGTGGTCGCTCTTCGTTGCGCTGCTGGTTATCTCGAGATGACTGAGGACTATAAAGAAACGAACTTGATCGTTCGAACCGAGAATTACCTCGACCAGATCGTTTTTCGTAGTTTCCATGAATCTGTCCTAGTACTCTGCTCCTGCCAGACGCAAGAGATGGATGAAACATTTGAAATTCCTGATCGGTGCGTGGAGGCCATAGCCATGAATGCTTGCAGAAAGCAGTTAGTATCAGGTTTATCAGAGGAGCTCAAGGGGAGAGATTGTCTCGAGTTGTGGACTGAAGAACTCTCTGCTCTCGAGATTGATTACTACGTCCGAGTTGTGTCTGCGATGGCGAGATTAAGCGTGCGGTCAGAGAGTATCGTCGCATCTCTGGTGCATTACGCTGAAACATCATTAAAGGGTATCATCAATCGAAACTGCCAGGAGCAGAGGAAAATCGTTGAAGCCATGGTTACCCTTTTGCCGAATGACGAAAAAGGATCTTATTCTTTATCAATTATTCCTCTCAGTTTCCTCTTTGGTATGCTTAAGGTTGGATCTGTAATAGATATAGAGATCTCTTGCAGGCTCGAGCTCGAACGTAGAATCGGGCATCAGCTAGAGTCTGTATCTCTCGACGATCTGCTCATACCTTCTGTCCAAAACGAAGATTCAATGTACGATGTGGATACTGTCCATAGGATACTCACATGCTTTCTTGAGAGGATTGAGGAGGAAGATGAAAATTGTGGTTACGATTCGGATTCCACAGGTCAGCATAGTTCGTTGCTGAAAGTGGGACGGATCATGGATGTTTACTTGGCTGAGATCGCACAGGATCCATACCTGAGTCTACTCAAGTTCACGGCCATTATAGAGACATTACCCGAACACTCACGGATCACAGACGATGGGATCTACAGAGCCATTGATACGTATCTCAAGGTAAACAAAAGCAATTTTTTAAAAGTTTTATTTATGTTTTGGAAACATCACTCAAACTAATAATCAAATATGGATATATATATTAGGCTCATTCGTTATTGACAGAAGAAGAATGCAAGAAGCTATGCAAATTAATAGACTGCAAGAAACTTTCACAAGAAGCAAGCAACCACGTGGCACAAAACGATCGGCTTCCTGGACAAATGGTGGTTCGAGTGCTTTACACAGAACAGTTGCGACTGAGGAAAGCTCTGTGGGGAGAATCAGAAGAAGGGTCGTGTGTTTTGTCGTCTGGAGTACAAAGCCGAGCGGTTTCGCCAAGAGACACGTACGCATCGTTGAGGAGAGAGAACAGAGAGCTGAAGCTGGAGATATCGAGGATGAGAGTGAGAGTGAGCGAGTTAGAGAAAGAACATAATTTGATGAAACATGAGATGATGGAGAAATCTGGTAATAATGGTGGAACGTTATTGACTTCAATATCCAAAGGAATTGGAAGGATTGCGATATTCAGTGGAGAAAACCGGCAAAAGGTTAACCGGAAATCGAGGTCGGTAAGTAGTAGAAGGGGTAGATGAGAGAAAACGCACCGTTTTGGGGTTACTATCTATTACGGAGACAAGTCACGTGTAGCGGGAGATATATTGGGCCGAATATAGTGTGGTGTAGGCCCATTTAAGAACAAAGAAAGGTATCGTTTTCACTTTTCAGCCTATAGAAAACAAGGAAAACATGGGTTCGGGTCCGAGCCGTCTTTGTCCATAATTCCGATAAGAAAAGTATAAAAAGATTATCGATAAGATGTGTTGTTAGTTGTTTACTGTTACGGTTTATCAAACTGATGAAGTTAGAAATTACTGTGCTTGTTTTAATTACTGAAAATTTTGTTATTTAATAAGTTTCCGGAAATAGTACGTCACCTGCAATTAGGAAATTATTTAAAGATTTGGTTAAATCTCGCCTTCTAAGAGCACGTGGTGTCTAACGCATACACATTCATAATTGAACTTGTTATATGTAACCAAGAAATTAGGAAACTACCTTCATTTCTCCGCCTCATAAATATTTATATATAAAAAGAAAAAAAAAAGGAGGCATGATTGATGAAAGATGAACATGCATCGTGATAACATTAGATGCCTGGTACACAATATCCTCACCAACTTGGAAGTGACACAATTATATACATTACTAGCTAGTAGATCTGAATCTCTCTTTCTTCTTCAATGGCGTAGATTGTAAGCAAACTCTTTCACATACAGCCTCGATTCCGTGCTTTTGCGTCGTTCGTTGCTTCTCTCTCTCTCTCTCTCTCTCCTCCAGCAATGAACAGGAATCTCAGAGAATCTCTTGCCGGTGGAAGGAATATTCCGGCGATCTCTCAGTTTCGCAGAGGCAATAACAACATCTCTCAAAACGGCTTCTCTAGAGATTCCGATGAGAATCTGGATCTCTTCTCCAAGATCCGCCGCTCGTTTCCATTGGCTTCCTCCGACGAATTACCCGACGGTTCGTTTCAGATTCACTTTCCAATTTACCTTTTGTGGAAATCGATTTCTTGTGCTCGATTCGATGACTATGATTTCTATATATATCTGGGGATCTCCAAATTTGCTGCTACGAGTCACAGTTGTCAGATTCAGAGACGAAAACGATGTTCACTCTACTCAATTTATGGCTCTGTGGTCGCTACTCTAATATTTTTTCCAACTGTCTTCGTCTCCTAGATTCGATTTCTTTGCTTTCTCGATTACAGTGATTTTGAGAGACAGCGCCATCTCAAAAAAAAAAGTACTTTTTGGGACCAATGGAGAATTTTGCTGGATCTTGTTCTACTTCATCACTTTGATCTCTTTCTTAAAAGTAACACTAAATCTCTGCATACAACATTTTTTGTGTCTTCCTATAGTTTCTGCAAAACTCGGGAGACTCTCGGTTGGATCCAAAATAGCTCCCAAAGCCAAAGGTGATGATCTCTTGTCTTCAGCTGAAGGAAAAAATGATTATGATTGGTAAGTTGAATAAGTTGACTTATTACTCGCTCTTTGCATATCTTTGTGCTTAATCGAACGGTGGCTCATTTTCAAAGAGTGTTATTTGTTTTTTGGCCACGCTGTAATTTAAAATGCTCATTTTTTGATTACCTGCACTTGGGAGTGTTGAGTTCTTCTCTTGTCTTTGCCGTTATAGGAAGGTTCAAAATCTGTATAGGAACTGACACTATTTCATCTCTTGGCACATTTATGTTTCTTTAGGCTTCTTACTCCTCCTGGAACACCTCTTGGAAGTGACTCTCATTCATCTCTGGCAGCTCCAAAGATTACATCATCTTCCGCTAGAGCCAGTTCTGCTTCAAAGGCTTCAAGGGTACTAATGCCCTTTCTTCACCGACTTCTCCTTTTTTTTCCCATCTAGTTCTTGATGACAATCAATAACTTCACATTATAAGTTTCTATTTTTGTCTCCATAACTTCCTAATTCAGACAACTGCATTTCCTTTCACAGCTTTCAGTTTCGCAGTCAGAGAGCACTTACCATCCCGCACGTCCCGCTAGAAGTAGCTCCGTGACTCGCCCATCAATTTCCACCTCGCAATACAGCTCATTTACTTCAGGACGTTCACCATCTTCCATTCTGAACACTAGCTCAGCTTCAGTCTCATCCTACATCAGACCTTCATCCCCGAGTTCCCGTTCGTCATCTTCAGCTAGACCTTCTACTCCCAACCGTACTTCTTCAGCATCACGGGCCTCAACTCCGTCGAGAATCCGTCCAGGGTCATCTAGTTCATCCATGGACAAGCCCAGACCGTCCCTGAGCTCAAGACCATCGACTCCAACTTCTAGACCACAGCTCTCAGCAAACTCCCCTAATATTATTGCTTCTAGACCAAATTCTCGTCCTTCCACCCCTACCCGTCGAAGCCCATCCACCTCAGTGTCTGCAACATCAGGATCCAATATTTCAGGTGGACGTGCTGCATCAAATGGTCGTACCACACCTTCATTGTCTAGGCCAAGCTCTCCTGGACCTAGACTTAGAACTACCCCACAACAGCCAATTGTGCTAGCAGACTTCCCTCTTGATACACCACCTAATCTCAGAACGACTCTCCCGGACAGACCAATATCAGCTGGCAGGTCCAGGCCAGTCGGTGGTAGCAGCACGGCGAAGGCAAGTCCAGAACCCAAAGGTCCCATCACAAGAAGGAATTCATCTCCTATTGTGGCGAGAGGAAGACTCGCTGATACCCAGGGAAAAGGCCGTTTTGGTGGTAATGGGCAGCATCTCACAGATGCACCAGAGCCCCGAAGGATTTCAAACGTTTCTGACATTACTTCACGGAGAACCGTGAAGACCTCGTCAACTGTCACGGATAATAACGGACTTGGGAGGTCATTCTCAAAAAATTCACTCGATATGGCTATTAGACACATGGTACGTATATCCTTCTCAGTAAGAGCAAGTAGCTTTTTACCATGTTGTATATATCTCAACATATTTGATGGTGTGTAGGACATAAGAAACGGGAAGACCAATGGTTGCGCATTATCAACCACAACGCTATTCCCTCAGAGCATCAGACCAGCCTCATCGAAGATCCAGCCAATTCGTTCAGGGAATAATCATTCAGATTCTATCAGCAGCAACGGCACAGAGAATGGGAATGAAGCAAATGAGGGTAGAAGACTGATGGGGAAGTTGAGCGACATGGACATGTACGAGAGCTCAAGGTATGATGCATTGTTGCTGAAAGAGGACGTCAAGAACACAAACTGGTTGCATAGCATTGATGACCGGTCGTCAGATCACGGACTCATGTTTGACAATGGAGGATTCGAGCTGCTTCCCGAGCCCTTTGCCCCACTATAACACACACACACACACACCACAAGTAAACAACTTTTTTTCTAAGACCATTTCTCTCTTTTTTATTTATTTATCTTACACAATTTGTTTGCTTGCCAATGGTGAAAAGAGACGGAGTATCAGATATAAAGGCTCTCTAGTGGTTCTTGGTTCGTTGGTTATTGATTCTTGATTCTTGAGTGAGATTTGTAACTTTGTAGTTATAATATTTGAAGAGATGGTAACGTAGTCTGGGACCTAAAGTTGTCTCTTGTTGGAATTTACTGTCATGCGTAAAGGATCTTGAACGAAACAATTAGAATGTGAAAGAGGAAAGAGAGGTTCACGCGCCTATCGTGAATCAATGACATAGCTAACTTAATAATGGGTGACAGCGAAGCCACAACCAACAACGGCCCAGTAATTTTCTTAAAATTTTTTAATTATTAAATTGCCTATCATTCATGTCATACTATTTGATATTTAAGATATCAATTTTTGTTTTTTCTTATGTTACCCCCAAATAAATACCCTCATTTATGTCACACACCAAACTCCTTCCCTTCAGGGGTCCATTTTCTAAAAAGATACTACCATCTTTCCCGAATTAAATATCAAATAAAGTAAGCACAATTTGCAACATAATCTGTTAAATACTAGTATATTCCCGTCTCTTGTTGTTTTCAACTTGATCTTGAAATACTCTTTTATCTTTTCATTATTTAAAGAAAATCAGAATTATCCATTTGATTTTATTAAGATGCATATTTTCACATAAGCTATTTGAGGAAAAATTTAAAAACATATCATAAAGAAGCCATATGATATAATCAGCTGACCCATTCAATACGAAAATTACTAGTATGATTTTAAAAGAAAAAGAAAACTAAAAGAGTAAATGGCCTTTATTAAAAGCTAGTAGTAGTATATAAGTAATTCGTTAAGAATAAAAACAAAGAGAAATTAACAAAAGGACAAATTAATTTTGGTAGAGCGAATTAAAATGTAAAAAAATTGGGAAGAGAGTCAAAGGCAAAGAGCAAAAGCAAATCGGAGTAGAGAGAGAAGAAGAGAGAAGAGATTTGGAATCTGAAACTGAAACATCGAGATTTACGTTTCTCCGTTGGCGTCACGCCGAAGCTTCCATACTTTTTTTCGCTCTTCTTCACCAGAACCCCAACGTTTTAGCTAAAATTGTATCTAAATCTCTATCTACTCTCTCTCTCTCTCTCTTCTGACTGGCTGCTCAATCACTTAGTGGTCACTGAATCTGCAGCAATGGCGATTCGAGATTCCCCACTCTTTTCTGCTTTTGCCTTTCGTTCAAGCTTCTTCTTCACGAAATGCCGTTGTTAAAAGTGATTTATCCACTATCCCTTTTCCTTTTGCATTTATTCCACTCCCATCACTCGTCTTCTTCTACGATCAGCTTCCAATGCCTCTCACGATTCTCATCTGAACCCACCTCAAAGGTATCTCACTCTCACTTTCGATCTTTGTTTTCTTCTTATTTTTTTGGGTTTAGCATCGTTGCTCATTCCTAACAGATTTCTTTGTTTTCCATTTCAATTTCTCCGTTTGGTTAGCTGGAGAAACCCTAGTTTTCTTATGTTCATTTGTAGATTGCAGATCTGGGTAAATCAACACACATTGCTCTTTACTAGTCGTCCTTTCTAAAATTAGTAACTTTCGTAATTGGGGTTCTGAAGATTTCGTATAACCATGATTTGAACTCGAAAATTCAGCAGCCATTGAGTGAGAGAACCCCACTCGCTCGCATTGAATCAATGTGTGCATAAAGCTTCCATATTTTCTAATTTTGAATGATAATCGAGTAAGGTTGCATTTGTTTTTCTACCACTGATGATTGCCATTATTAAGGATGCTTTCCATTGTGTCGATCTTTACTCCTCATACTTGTCATGTGTCGGTGTCATTCTTGGCTACTTATTTTTAGATAACACTTCTCATTTTCAAGTTAACTGTTATGTGGCTCTAAATCTTTACATGATGTGTTTTGTCTTCTCTTGCAGTTGCTGTTGAATGCGAAAGCTTTGATGTGATCGAGCCTGAGAGTATTTCAAAAGACTGATGATGAAGATCATTGCGGCGTTCATTTTCCTTTTGGTCTCGCCTTTTTTTTCCCGTTGTTTCTCTGCAGACATAGACTCGGACAAGCAAGCACTCCTTGAATTTGCATCTATTGTTCCTCACAGTCGCAAACTCAACTGGAACTCCACAATTCCAATCTGCGCTTCTTGGACCGGCATCACCTGCTCCAAGAACAATGCCCGTGTTATCGCACTCCGTTTGCCTGGATCTGGACTTTATGGACCTTTACCAGAGAAAACATTTGAGAAGCTTGATGCCCTCAGGATCATTAGCCTTAGATCCAACAACCTTCAAGGGAACATTCCATCTGTCATTCTTTCTCTTCCTTTTATCCGATCACTCTACTTTCACGACAACAACTTCTCTGGTACTATCCCTCCCACTCTTTCCCATCGCCTTGTTAATCTTGATCTCTCCGCCAACTCGCTATCTGGAAACATTCCGGCGAGTTTACAAAACCTTACCCATCTCACCGATCTCAGCCTACAAAACAATTCTCTTAGTGGGCCAATTCCTAACCTCCCTCCTCGCCTGAAATACTTGAACTTGAGCTTCAATAACCTTAACGGGTCAGTTCCATCTTCTGTCAAGTCCTTCCCAGCGTCATCATTTCAAGGTAATAGCCTTCTATGTGGAGCTCCTCTAACTCCATGCCCAGAGAACACCACTGCACCATCTCCTTCCCCGACTTCACCAACAGCAGGTCCTGCTGATACAACCAAAAAAGTTCTCTCCACTGGTGCTATTGTGGGCATTGCAGTTGGAGGTTCGATTCTGTTATTTATCCTTCTTGCCATCATAACCCTTTGCTGTTCCAAGAAAAGAGATGGGGGGCAAGACACCACTGCAGTGCCAAAAGCTAAACCCGGGAGGAGTGACAACAAGGCCGAGGAGTTTGGGAGTGGGGTGCAAGAGGCGGAGAAGAACAAGTTGGTCTTCTTTGAAGGAAGTTCATATAACTTTGATCTTGAGGACTTGCTCAGAGCCTCAGCTGAGGTTTTAGGGAAAGGAAGCTATGGCACAACGTATAAGGCCATCTTAGAGGAAGGAACCACGGTGGTGGTGAAGAGGCTGAAAGAAGTAGCAGCTGGAAAACGGGAGTTCGAACAGCAGATGGAAGCCGTGGGAAGGATCAGTCCACACGTGAATGTAGCTCCGCTCCGTGCTTATTACTTCTCAAAAGATGAGAAATTACTCGTATATGATTACTACCAAGGGGGAAATTTCTCCATGCTGCTTCATGGTAATATGATGTTTCACATGTTATTCACGATTGTAAAAAGTGGCTTTGAAGTAACATTTTAGATGAATCTTTTGCAGGAAACAACGAGGGAGGAAGAGGGGCGCTGGACTGGGAAACAAGGTTAAGGATCTGTTTGGGAGCTGCAAGAGGAATTTCTCACATCCATTCTGCATCTGGTGCTAAACTCCTGCATGGAAACATCAAATCACCAAACGTCCTCTTAACACAAGACCTCCATGTCTGTGTCTCTGATTTCGGTATAGCACCATTGATGAGCCATCACACCTTGCTACCATCAAGAAGCTTAGGTTACAGAGCACCAGAGGCCATAGAAACCCGGAAACATACCCAGAAATCTGACGTGTACAGCTTTGGTGTACTGTTGCTAGAAATGCTGACAGGGAAAGCAGCAGGGAAGACGACCGGGCATGAGGAAGTGGTGGATCTGCCCAAGTGGGTGCAGTCAGTGGTGAGAGAGGAGTGGACTGGAGAAGTGTTTGACGTAGAGCTGATCAAGCAGCAACACAACGTGGAGGAAGAGATGGTGCAGATGTTGCAGATAGCAATGGCTTGTGTGTCTAAGCATCCAGATTCTAGGCCTTCCATGGAGGAAGTGGTTAACATGATGGAGGAGATTCGACCTTCAGGATCTGGTCCTGGTTCTGGAAACAGAGCCTCCTCCCCCGAAATGATTAGAAGCTCTGATAGCCCGGTTTAGATTGTTTTTTTTCTTCTCTGTCTTCTCTTCCTGCCTTTCTCAAAATCATTATTTATTTTGCTTTTCCTTCTTCTTCATAATAAACCGTTTCCTAGGTCTATGTCTTGACTGCATAATTTTTTTCCAAACATTATCTGGAAAAGTAGTGTAATTGAAACCCTCACCATGAATGATTTGTAGTTGTTAGATTGGTTTTAAGTGTGCGGTTAGTTTTGGGTTTTCAGTCTTTTTTTTGTTCAAAATCCAAATCACAAGAGTTTTTGGGTGTTTGAAAATCTAAATGAATGATTTTCTTCAAAAGCAGAAAAATCTAATTGAGTTATTCAAGGTTCAAATCAGAAACAAATCAAAATTCTATATGTATTACCAACTAAATTAAATGATACAATCTTACTTACAATTACATATGTGAAGTTTTCAAATATAACAGTAGTTACAAAAAAAAAAAGTAAAAACTAATAATAATATATTTATTGCTTGTTTTATTCGAATAGCTGCGTGGGTCCTAATTGGTGAAATAAAAAGCTTTTGACACGAGAATTTGTAAGAATATCACAAATAGCTGTTCCTAAAAGTTAAGTAAGATTGCCCAATCATTTAGGACTTTTTACTAAACTTTTATTTCGAATTTTGGCATTTTGATGATGACTTTGGAAAATAAACATATTTTTGACATTAAAATACTTTCTTTGGCACGAGAACTAGAGACCGACTCTTATTTAGATTTTCTGAATATAAAAGCAGAACGAGAGGGTTTCTGCTCTTTCCCCCTGTCTCTCTCTCTCGCGCTGCACTCAATCTTTTCTCGCTGTACGTATTCTTCTTTCGATCCATCTCTGCTTTGTTAAACCTCTCCCGAACCTTCCTCTCTCCCTGTTTTCTAGTTTCCACCAATACTTGCTAGGGTTTCTTATCACCTACGTAACCTGCGTTGTGTTGTTTGATTGGGATCCTTGCGCTTCCTCTATGATCTGTTGTGTGTTCTTAGTTGAATTATATAAGTATGTTCTCCTATCCTCTCCATAATACTCATTGTGTTGGCTTGTCTTGTTGGAGTTTGCGCAGGTTTTCGTGTCTGAAATTGAAAGCATGGCTTCTAATCGAATTTTGAGGGAGCTCAGGGATCTGCAAAGAGATCCTCCTTCAAACTTTAGCGCAGGTAATCTCCCTTTTCTTTGCTGATTTTATTTTAGCAATGAACATTATAATGCTTCTTAGTTTTTGTTGGTCACGCCGTGATTGCTAGGCTCTCTATAATGGGTTTGTTGGCAAATTTATGCACTCTGCATGAACCTTGTTTTGTTCTGTATTCGAGAATACTCATTAAACCTTCTCTTGAGTCTCTTATACGATTAAGAATATCCAAAGTTTCAGCATGATTTTGGTTCTATTTCAAGTGTCTCCATTTGTAGCTCCTAGTTTATACTGCCAATACGTCTCTCTCTTCTATGAATACCATCCTTCCTTTCTTCCTTTTTATGTGGTGGTTTTGTTGTCTCATGAGTACTGATGAAGACATGGGTCTTATTTTCACATCTTTTCCTAGGTCCTTTGTCGGCTGAGGACATGTTCCATTGGCAAGCAACTATCATGGGACCCCCTGACAGTCCGTATGCCGGAGGAGTATTTATGGTCAACATTCATTTTCCTCCAGATTACCCTTTCAAGCCACCAAAGGTATTAATCATCTGTTGTGGAATGAATAAAATTTATGATCATCAGGCTTATTAGCGATGTGTATACGATGTTGTAGGTGTCTTTCAAGACTAAGGTGTACCACCCAAACATCAACAGCAATGGAAGCGTTTGCCTTGATATCTTGAAAGAGAAATGGAGTCCGCCTCTTACCTTATCCAAGGTTTGAATTTTATACCTTGTGGAATTTTGTTTGAGATTTTCAGTCGATTGTTTTTTGTGTTAATGCGAGTGAGATCAATGTTGTCTTCTTAGGTATTGTTGTCAATTTGCTCCCTGCTGACTGACCCGAACTCTGATGATCCTCTCGTGCCTGAAATAGCCCAAATGTACAAGGTAGATAAACCCAAATACGAGTCAACTGCGCGAAGCTGGACACAGAAGTACGCGATGGGATGATAAGAGTCTAGACAAGCAAAGGATGTGTTATTTTGTGTGTTATTTTGCATGGAAGTAAAAACATATGCTTTTTGTTGGGTTTAGCAAACGGTTTCATGTGATCATAATCGAACGACTTATTAGCTGATCTTCAGTGCTCTGAACGATTTCTTTATTCACCTCTACATTAACTGCAATTGCAACAACCCGTAATTTATTATTTTCAAAAATATTCTATCAGAAGTCTTCAGGATCGTTTTCAAAATTGAGTTTTTACCTAAAACAATCTTTATCCTTTTCAGTATTACCATCAAACTTTCTTAAGAGTATATATATACCGAGTATACTGTGACATGTCTACTCCGTATAAAGTCTACTTTAAAGCAAACAATAGTAATATTACAATTGTAATGCAATCTGAGTTGCCGACAAAATACAAAAAAACTGCTAAAGTAACATTAACAATAAATAAATAAAAACTAATTGTTTTCATTTTTTTTTTTCGACAACTAATTGTTTTTAATTTAGTCGAATTAATAGCATAAAACAATAAAGTGAATCTTGAAAAAGAAAATCAAAAAGGTGGAGGGACAGAGAGGAGGAGGGCAAAGTTGTAAATAGGGAGAAATAGAAGTTGGGTCTGACGCGGTCATAATGGGAGGGAGCTTCTTCTCCAATCAACGACTCTTCTAATTTGGTCTCCTCTTCCCACCAATACGACGGCGTTTTTCTTTCATTTCTTCATCTCCAGCACCAGATTACACACAAAACACAACATTTTTAGGTAAAATTCACATTTCTCTCTCTCTCAATTCTCCTCCTTCTTTGCTCTTAAAGTTTTACGCTTTTCAGCATCTGATCGTATCCGATCTCAAAGGTCCGTTCTTGCCGTTTCAGATTCTCTTTATCCGTTTTTTTTCTTCTTCTTTTTACATATATGGAATCGCCTCACTCTTTTCAATTTTCGTTGGCTCGTTATTGAATCATCTTCGCAATTCCATGAACTGAAATTTTCCCCTTTTTTGATTCCAGGAAATTGCAAAACAAATCGAATTTTTCTATTTCAGGCAAATTTGAATTTCTACAACATTCAAATGGGTAGCTGCGTCTCTAAGGTAATCAAATAACGAAAGCTTTGCTTTGTTTTTTTTTTTGTCTCATGATGTTGTCCGTTTGTATTTGTTGTTTATGCGATGATAATGTAAAAATCCCTATTTTGGTTTGCGACGTAGGGCAAAGACGACGATGATTCAATCCATAACGTCGAATTTTCCGGTGGCAATGTTCATCTGATAACAACAAAAGAGAGCTGGGACGAGAAATTAGCACAAGCTGGTCGTGATGGCAAAATCGTAAATTTCCCTTTTGATTTTTCCTCTTTCTTATGGAGTGTGTGTGTCTTCTCAATCTCAATCTGAATCTCATAAACCCATATCTCTCTTGTCTGTAAACAGGTTGTTGCAAACTTCAGCGCCACATGGTGTGGTCCTTGTAAGATTGTGGCACCATTTTTCATCGAGCTCTCAGAGAAACACCCTTCTATTATGTTCCTTCTTGTAGATGTTGATGAACTCAGCGTAAGTGTATATATTGTTTCCATCTTCTCTCTTTTCATGTATATATATATGTTCAAAATATGAAAACGTATTTGTGTGATTTGTGCAGGATTTTAGCTCATCATGGGACATAAAGGCAACACCAACCTTCTTCTTCCTAAAGAATGGACAGCAAATAGGCAAGCTTGTTGGAGCAAACAAACCAGAGCTACAAAAGAAGATCACTTCTATCATTGATTCTGAGCCTGCAAGTCCACAACGGTCTTGACTCTCCCACCCTTGTGTTCTGAGCTCTGTTCTTGTGTCTTCTTCTTCGCGGTGATCAATGGTTGTAAAATGCAAAAATGTTAAAAAAGGTCACAAAAACAATTGAGTTAGATCATCCTGTTTTATATAATATATGCATCTTTTTGTCATTCTCATTACTCAGTATAACATTGGATCGTCGCAATCTACTAAATGTGCAAGCAGTTAGCTTCTCTCTAATTTTACATCTTATTTGATATCATTTACTCTTACTAATGAAGGACAATCATCCAATGCCTTAGTTTTGATAACATCTCGATCTCTATCCGGAACTTGCGAATTTCATTTGTCCACCATTGATTCTTCCTCGTATACTTTTACAAATCTCAAAAGCAGAGATCGAGGTGAGAAGCCTGAAGTCTCCTCATGGATAAGGGATAGGAATTTGTAAGTTAAAAGTTTCAAAAGAACGACTTTGACTTAGACTTGAACGTAACTCTCAATAAAACTCGAATAAAATAAAACGAATGCCAGATGCTACTAGTCTGGTCCAAAGAAACATCTTTATCATCATGTTTACGTTTTCAACGTTTTTATTTCGCCTCAGAGGTCAAAGGTCAATAATTAGCTGCTCTAGTTCAATACTTTACAATTTGTTCTCAATCAAAACAATTCCTCACTAATTTTGATAAGATATCATAAATCAAGTATAGAATAGGTTTTTAGTCAACTGTAGAGATTTTACATGTTCATATGTTCCGTAAAAAACAAACAATAGAAGCAGGAGTAACATATGTTCATTTACAAGTTGGATGTGGATCGATGTAGGAATGAAGGAGGAGGCCTGACGTATGTAAAGTTGGTAAAAGGGTTTGCCTTAGGATCCGAACTGGGACTGCTTGCTGGAGAATCCAACACAGACATGTCAGTCCAACACTTATCAAAATTTGCTATGCATTGCCTTCCCGATACATCCGGCTTGAAACTTGGCTTCACTTCTCTAGCCTCCAGCTTCTTCCAGTTTATTCCTTTCAACCATTTGTGCTGTTTTATCTCCTCTGCTCCAGTCGGTCCACTTCCAAGACGCCTTTCTGGCTCTTTTTGCAGCAGCTATACATTCATTACAAAGTCAGAATCAGAATTGCTCTAAATCCATTTCATATTTCTTAGTACACAAAGATTTTCATGTATACTTACTCCTTTCAGCATCGCATGAGCTTCATTAGACAGAAACTGGGGAAGCTTGATCTTGTCCTTCACGATTTTCTGCTGTATCTTTCCTTTGCTCCCCATAAACGGTGGCTGCAGAAGGAAAACAATGGTAATACAACACAATTTCAGTTATCACCTAAACAGATACCAAGACAGGCTTCTTTGGAAACAAAAAGAACGGCTTTTTACCTTTCCAGTGAGCATCTCATACAGAAGGATCCCTACGCTCCACCAGTCGGCAGCCTTATCATGTCCTTTTCCGCGAACAATTTCAGGGGCCATATACTCCGTAGTTCCACACATGGAGTTTGATCTTGTGTTTTCTTCAAATTCTTTTGCCAAACCAAAATCAGTTAACATCACGTGGCCATCTACGTCCATGAGTATGTTTTCGGGTTTAAGGTCTCTATGCATTATGCCTTTCTCATGGAGATGGGAAACTGCAGAGACGATTTCTGCAGTGTACACACGAGCCAAGTCCTCTCTGTGAAATAAAATAAAAATTCAACTAGTCAGGCCTTGCAGAATCCTGGTGAAACCCCAAAAATAGTTGAAAAAAGAATCAAACTAAACCTGAAAAGCCCTTGATGATAGAGCTGGAAGAAAAGATGACCTCCGTTTATAAAGTCGAGCACAAGATAGAGCCTGTACTTGGTCTGCAAGGTAATGTGTAATGCCATAAGTTAAGAAGTAGTAAAGTAAAATCAATAAGATGCAAACAGAGAAAAGTGGTATCTTACCTGAAAAGAGTATCTAAGTTGAACGATGAATGGATGATCAATTTTCGTAAGAATATCGCGCTCAGCTTTCATGTATTCAGCATGGTTCTTCTCCACAATTTTATCTTTTCTCATGACCTTCATGGCGTATATCTCAGACGTGTCTTTTTTCCTCACTTGGAACACTTTCCCAAATGCACCTTGTCCCACAACCTTCAAAACCTCAAAGTCCTCAATACCTACTACACCTGAGACATCCCCCACAACTCCTTCTGGAGCTTTCTCAGTGTCAGTGTCATCATTACCAGAGGATTCATCGTTTTCTTTTATTGATTCTCCTTCAATACACTCCACCAAGTCAATTGAGTCCTCAGTATCTCGTAAGGTGAGCTTGTTCAGCTTGAAAGAATGGCTAACGACCAAAGACGGGCCAACCAATGAGTGGGATCGACTATAGACAACAGGAGGCTCGTCGTAAGCAACATCACTGGCTTCCCCCGAGTTAGCTTCAGGCATTGGACCAAACACATCAGAGAATTCAAGCTCAAGGTTATCATTCAAGACAGATTTTGGAGGGCTGATGGATAAATATAGCTGTTTCTGAAACGGCTTGCCAGTCAGGGTCTTGTTGGCAACAGGACATTGGGAAGAAACCATATTTCTAACCAATTGGCAAAAGAATCTCAGAGAAAGATAAAAGCTTCACAAGTTCAGTAGATTGGTGAGGGACTCCTACTGATGGAGTGAGCGAGGAGAAAAGTGGGAAAAGGCAAACCAATATCTAGGAGAAGAAGCTCTTCTTGTTTCCCTATTTTAAGGAAACAGTGGATGCTGCATAAGTGCCCAAATGCCATCAAAGTGCTTTAAGCTCTACAGTTCATGAAATTTGACAAGTTTTAGAAGCCAAGACATGATCATATATAATCTCAGGTACAGAAATTGACCAAAATCATCAAGAGACGGATATGGAAGTAAAATAAGCAAGTCAAAAGATTAATTATATTAAATTACCAAAGCTAAAGCCAACATAATTGAGATTAAGAAAACATGGCACCGACCAAATATCCTTTTTAGGTGATCATCCCACCCAAAAAAAACCCCAAAGCCTTAGAATTGCCGGAATCAGGAGGACCAATATCTCACCAAACCCTCGAGGAAAAAGGAGTCTAATATCTGTATTTAAGATCTAGTCTGAAAATTAGGGAAACAGCTACCGCATAACACCAGCAATTTTCAAACAAATCCAGATACAGAGAACAACTATGAGCTGGTTTCGTGTCGTAGAAACAATATATGAACTTGAATAATTTATACGTATCAACAATACAAAAGGAATCTAAACTCTGCGAGAGAAAAGTCAAAGAGAGAAAGAGAGAGGGAATTTACCAGAGAATATGCTTGAGGAAGGAGACGAGAAGGAAACTAGACAAGTTTTTAAAGCAAGGGGTAATACCAAACCCACAAGGAAAAGGTTTCAGAAGGCGCGTGGCTCCTTTTTTTAATGTCTGGATCATGGGGTTAGGACACGTGTTCGTATTCTATTGGGAAACCGTAATTTTTTTTGGTTTTAGTGGGCCAGCACTCTTTAAGCCCATTACAAGACGTTATACTGTTGATATCATCAATACAGCGTCACAGTGTGTGGATCTCGATCAAAAGTTCAAAACATTACTTTTCAAGAGCTCCTCTCACAATTAAATCCAAGTAAAAACGACTGCTTTACACATTATTAGACACTAGTCTGGTACAAAAGCAACATCGATATCATCTTTACATACGTTTTCAACGTTTCTTTCCACGAGGGTCAAAGGTCAATGTTAGTTGCTCTGCTTCAATAATTAGTTCTTCACTATATTAGTAAGATCTCATAAAAATCAAATAGTATATAAATAAGCTTCTTAGTCAACCTAAGAATTTTTTCAATCTTCATACATTTCAGAAAGAATAAAAAACAACAACAAAAGAAGCAGGAATAACATAAATTTGTAGTTCATCTACAAATTCGTTGTGGTCTGGTGAAGGAATGAAGGAGGAGGCCTGACGTATGTGAAGTTGGTAAAAGGGTTTGCCTTAGGATCCGAACTCGGACTGCTTGCCGGAGAATCCAACACAGACATTTCAGTCCAACACTTGTCAAAATTTGCTATGCATTGCCGTCCCGATACCTCCGGCTTGAAACTTGGTTGAACTTCTCTAGCCTCCAGCTTCTTCCAGTTTATTCCTTTGAACCATTTGTGCTGTTTTATCTCCTCTGCTCCACTCGGTCCACTTCCGAGTCGCCTTTCTGGCTCTTTTTGCAGCAGCTATACATTCATTACAAAGTCAGAATCAGACTGGTCTAAATTCAATGCTTCATAGTACACAAATATTTTTTCATGTTTACTTACCCCTTTCAGCATCGAATGAGCTTCATTAGACAGAAACTGCGGAAGCTTGATCTTGTCCTTTACGATTTTCTGCTGTATCTTTCCTTTGCTCCCGAGAAACGGCGGCTGCACAATGGGAAAAAATGGCATCACAACACACATATCAGTTATCACCCTGTACAATTACCAAGACATTAGGCTTCTTTGGAAACTAGAACAAAAAGAAAACAATTACCTTTCCAGTGAGCATCTCATACAGAAGAATCCCAACACTCCACCAGTCGGCAGCCTTATCATGTCCTTTTCCACGAACAATTTCAGGGGCCATGTACTCTGTAGTCCCGCACATCGAGTTGGATCTTGTGTTTTCTTCAAATTCCTTTGCTAAACCAAAATCTGTTAACATCACGTGGCCATCTGTGTCCATGAGTATGTTTTCAGGTTTCAGATCTCTATGCATTATGCCTTTCTCATGGAGATGGGAAACTGCAGAGACGATTTCTGCAGTGTACACACGAGCCAAGTCCTCTCTGTGAGATAAAATAAAAATTCAACTAGTCAGGCCTTGCAGAATCCTGGTGAAACCCCAAAAATAGTTGAAAATAGAATCAAACTAAACCTGAAAAGCCCTTGATGATAGAGCTGGAAGAAAAGATGACCTCCATTTATGAAGTCGAGCACAAGATACAGCCTGTACTTTGTCTGCACAAAAAGGGTATGTATAAAGCTCTAAGTTAACAGCTATAAAGTAAAACCAGTTGGATGCAAACAGAGAGCAGTTGAATTTTACCTGAAAAGAGTATTTAAGTTGGACGATGAATGGATGATCAATTTTTGTAAGAATATCGCGCTCAGCTTTCATGTATTCCGCGTGGTTCTTTTCCATAATATGATCTTTCCTCATGACCTTCATCGCGTATATCTCAGAGGTCTCCTTTTTCCTCACCTGGTACACTTTCCCAAACGCACCTTTCCCAACAACCTTCATAACCTCAAAATCATCTATTCCTACACCTGAGACTTTCGTCAGATCCCCCTCTGGAGCTTTGTCACTGTCACTGTCGTCATTACCAGAGAATTCATCGTTTTCTTTTAAAGATTCGCCTTCAAGACATTCCACCAAGTCAACTGAGTCCTTAGTCTCTCGTAAGGTTAGCTTGGTCAGCTTCAAAGAATGACTATCGAGGGAAGACGGGCCAACCAATGAGTGGGATCGACTGTAGACAACAGCAGGCTCGTCGTAAACAATATCATTGGCCTCTTCAGGGAGTGGACCAAACACATCAGAGAATTCAAGTTCGACATCATCTTTCAAGACAGAATTTGAAGGGCTGATGGATAAATATTGCTGAATCTGGATTTTGTTGGGGACAGGACGCTGAGAGGAGGAAACCATAATTTACACAGCAAAATCGATACAGAATCACTGAGAAAGATTCACGAGTTCACCAGACCGGTGAGAGATTCTGTACCGATATAGTTAATGAGGAGAAAATTGACTAAAGCAACTGCTGATTTGGAAAATGTTGGCAAACGGCAAACCAATAACAAGGAGAAGAAGCTCTTGTTGTTTCCCGATTTTAAGGAAACAGTGGATGCTGCAGAAGTGCGCAAATGCCATGAAGGTTTTATAAGCTCTGCAAGTACATGAAAGTTCACAGATTCAGAGGCTACCACATGAACAAATCAAATCTCAAGTACATGATTCACCAAATCTACGAAGAGACGGAAGAAGAATTAATATAAGCAAAGTACATATCCTTTCTCTAATTTAGATTAAGAAAAACTTCGCACCGACCATATATCCTCCCACCCAAATTAAAAAGGGATAATTTTCACTGCGAAGAAAAAATCTTGATTAAAACCCCAAAGCCCTAGAATCTCCAGATTCGGAATCAGTACAATATCTATACAGCTTCGAGAACCCAAAATTTCGATAATTCAGATCTATTGGTGAGCAAATTTCAAGCAAAACGAGATCTACGGAAGAACTATGACCTGAACCTAAAATGTTTCGTGTCTTAGAAGAAACAATTCATGGCTTTTGATAACTTCTGTGATCCAGAAAACAAAAAGAAAATCGAATCTAAACTTATGCGAAAGGAAAGTCAAAGAAAGAGAGGGGATTACCAGAGAGGATGGTTGAGGAAGGAGACGAGAAAGGAATTGAGGACGAGAGGAGGATTTAAGAGAAGCATCTGAGATTAGATCCAAGGATTATGACACGTGGCCGTATCCTATTGGGAAAACGTTGACCAGTTGTTTAATAATTAATATGCGGCGGAGGTTTTTTTGTCCCCGCATATTTTCTTTATTATAGTGGGCCGCCTCTCACCAAGCCCATTATAAGACGTCCTGATTGTTGTTTTTTTCTTGAACATATATTATTTCCGGATTATGTGGGGATTTGGAATCCACGGATGGCAATAGCTCAAACAAACATACGGTTGTGATTACTTTTCGTTTGCAGAGATTAAGATCGCATATTTCATCGAATCTCTCTAACTTGATCCTTCTTAGATTTAATACATGTCTTAACCAAATTATTCGTGTATGAAATTAACTAAATTTTATAGTTGGTAATACATCAGTTTGGATTCAAATCGTAACGAAAGGCGCTCACGATGAATTTGCTGGTTTTCCTCAAATTTAAATGAAGTTATACAAATTTTTTAATATAATCGAAAAATTGTCTCGCGGTGTTCCAAGAAAAACAAACATTTGTCCTCGGATTCAAACATTCTCATATACGTACAAGGCCGCAAAAAAGATTTATCATTGCCTTGTTATTTAGTACTCAATTAACTAGGTGTAGACCTGCTTCACGCCCGGTTCATGTAAGCACCGGTTCTAGTATCCACCAATATTTCTTCACCTACATTTATAAAGAGCGGTACGGTAACTACTGCACCCGTTTCCAGTGTCGCCGGCTTTGATCCACCTATACATCCATCACACAACTTGGTTCAGGCTTGTCTAAACCAAAACACGAGGATCGATCTCTCAGCAAGAGATATATGCAACATTATTACCTTGCGCAGTGTCCCCGCGAAGACCAGGATCAACGTCAACAATTTTCAGCTTAACTGTAATCGGTAAATCGAAATCGATAACCTTGCAAAAATCCAGACAGAAACAAGTTAGTATCACCGCTTAATCCTGTGAACTATTTAGAGAGAAACTGAAAATGTGCGTACCTTGTCTTTCCAATACAGCAAAATGCATTCCATTCCTTCTTTGAGCCATTTGGTCTTCTCACCCATATCAGATTCGTTAAGACGTGTTTCTTCGTATGTGGTCTATATAGAAGAAGATTTGGCAACAAGAGAATCATTAGTAAATTAAACTTTCCATGCCGCATTGGGGAATAAGAGAAGTAAGGATCAATTATGACATACCAAATCCATGAAAACAAATTGAGACCCGTCTTTGTATGTGAATTGTTTGGTTTCTTTGTATATATTTGCTTCCTCGACCTGTGACATAGAACGATCATAATCACGATAGTGAAACTAGAATGAATCGACGGATTAAGATACAAGAAAAAAGGGGGAAGATTTTTACAGAAATTCCAGCACGAAATGTTCTTTCGACTGTGCTACCATTAACATAGTTCCTGATCTTGGTTCTCACAAATGCGGCACCTTTTCCAGGTTTGACATGGAGAAACTCTGCCCCAGAAAAACACAATAGACTAATAATAATAAGCGCAAGCATAGAAGCCAAAAACAATGCTTAAATCATCACGAACTAGCAACAGTATCTAAAAATTCCAGAAACCTTCCAAGTATATTATAAATAACATTGCAAATCCCAAAAGAAAAACGTAAATACGAATTAAGGAGAAAGAATACCAAGTACACGCCAAGGAGCACCATCGACTTCGATATTGGTTCCGGCTTTGATGTCGTTAGCAGACATAGAGCAGTGAATCCCTGCAATTCAACCTTGTCAGAATATAAACTTTCAAAATCAATCGGTGCCTCGAATTTAGAGAGGCGGAGAGAAATTAACTGGGAAATCTGTTGGTTCGGGGAGAAATCCGCACGGCGGGGAGCGCCAATCGATTCATCGATGAAAATGAAGCAGTCGAATAAGGGATGCACAAGGAAGGAGGAGATGAAGCTACGGAGAAAATCGCTCTTCCCGCCATTTTGTTCTTCCGCCGGCGAGAAAATGGAGTAGCGGTGTGTGTGGATAAGGTCCTGATGGAATGGACTCAAGGAGGAAGGAAGGTTTACGGCTCAATCGAACCTTTAACACACCAAAAACAAACCGAACCGTAATTCGGTTCAATTCAATTATCCGGTTCACATACGCTTTTATCACAGATTCTTTTAGAGCACTACGAGTACCATTTAAATTCCAATCAAATGCAATATTTTTTGGTGGGAGATGATGTTTTTGATCCTTTATTCATTATAGTTAAAGTAGGTTCAGGAAATTTGACCCATATTAGTACGTCGGATCAAAACTACATATCTTTCAATGCAATATACAAACGTATTTTTTGTCGAATTCAGTATTTACATAAGATTTGGTACTATATGCCAACCATTTCAGTTTGGGAGAATTAGAAATAAAGGATAATATATGAACATTTGTCCAAATATGCATTCTAAAATTTTAAACCAACTATTCATAACTTACCCCTTTTATTAGTTTTAAGCAATTTTTTCAAAGATAACTTGTTAATAATGATGAAAAAGTTATGAGAAAACATATATTATAGAGAAAATATGGTTTTTTGCACAAAAAAAAAGAAAAAAAAAAGAAGAGAATATGTGGTTTTTGTGATTATTTTCTATTTATAAAAATCGATCTAA